>PVIC010046856.1:0-14535 GCA_004025085.1 Thryonomys swinderianus
GGGCGTGTAGGGGGCATGTAGGGCATGTAGGGGGCATGTAGGGGCGTGTAGGGTGTGTGCTGTGGCTGCTAGATCTCAGGGCACAGACTAGGCGAGCTGACAGCAGACAGCAGGGACTGCTGTGGGGCCCAGGCAAATCTCTGCACAAAGTCTGAGGATCAATGAGATATTGGCAGGGATAGGCTGGAGGTAGAGCCTAATAGCTCCCAGTGTCCTAGGATAGGGCACGCTGAGCTGTCTACCAAAACACAAATCAACTAGTTCAAGACTTGGGGCCAAGGATGTAGCCAGTGGTAGAGTGCTTGCTTAGCAGGTGCAAGGCCCTGGGTTCCATCTCTAGAAATGAATCATTAAAAAAAAAAAGACATAATCAAATAAAGATCCAGGATTCCAAAGAGTCAGAGCCCCTCTTCTGATCTTAGCCTTTTAGCCAGACCAGAGCAGTTCGTATCTTCTGTGCCCAGGACGGGCTGCCTTGTGTATGGCCCTCGTAGGGGTGCATGGCTAAGGGTGCCCTGGAGTTTTTCTGACGCAGCACTGGAGGCATCACCTGTTTGCGTGGGCACCAATGAACAAAGCCCATAGGCTCAGGATCGGAGCCGCGCCAGCAACGGAGCAGCTTTAACGCCAAGGGCGGCCCGAGGAATGCCACCGTGGGTAATCTCCCTGGCTACAGCCTTGTCACCAGAGGAGACAGCCTGAGTGTGTAACGACTTAATTAAAATCCTGCACACCAGCCAATGGGACAGGTGGGAGGCAGGTTTGGAAGTTGGCCAGGGGAGATGCCAAAGAGAAAAGCGTACCTCCCCAGCTGGCAGGAGGGCTCCAGACGCGCAGGCAGGGGGCTGGACTTCGAGCTGAGCTCAGAGTTTCAGACACGAACAGTCTCCGTGAAGATCTCCCGCTCCGCAATCTCTGAATGAGTTCTTGATTTATTTCATGAACACATTTTTTTCCTCCAGCCCTGAAATAAGTGTGAACCGAACTGTGAAAAACAGACCTTGACCATATTGCTGTCACTACCGACTCACAGCAACAATCTTCAGTTTTGAATTATCACCCTCTCTTGCTTTTTTACATTGAAGGATTTGGAGATTTGAAAAACATCTCTAGCCAAGTTGACTCGAAAGATTCCCATGTTTGAAATCTCGGTCGTTTTCATCTCGGCTCCGCAGACCCTCGGTCTGAGCACTCTCGCGCGAACGATGCGTGCTGCGAGGCGTCTAATGAGAGAAGGCCTCCCCTGGGCTTCCGGAGAGAGGTCTCCGCACCATCGCGGTGCTCTACATAATGAGGCAGAGCTACCTGGGGAATTTCAGTCCTTCCAAACCTCAAGTACAGACCGAGCGAGTTCCCTCCCATCAAGTTCTAAGTCAATCTGAATGCATTACAAACCACAGAGCTGCAAATTGTATTTGATTATTTATAACCATAAAATAAATGGAATAATGTAGGTCTTGTGAATGTTTTTTTTTTCAATGACAGATAAAGCAAGGAACAGAAAATTCCCCAGTGGGGCTAAATGATTAATGGATGATGAATTCGTCACATTCTTAACATTGGACAACTTTTCCTGAAGGAGTTGAGAGCTGTGTTTCAGGGTACGGTGCCTACAGTTTTCCAAAACTTTTACGTTTTCAGCCCTGAGCTCTCACATAAACCACTGGAGTTTAGAGAAATAAATACATTTTGATGGAGAATACGTATTGCTTTTCCTCCAGGTGACTTGTGTTCTCGTGGCAAAGGCTACCAAACAGCACCCTTTCACCTGCTTCTAATTTAGAATAAAGGCAAAATATAATATGCCTAGGCATTTACCTCTAAAATCATGCTGCAAGAAGACTTCTAGATGAAAGGAGTCGTGGAAGTTGCTAGCTGTCGTTGGCTTCCCACGATTAAAGGTAGGGTGCCTATGCGACTTGGGCCAGCCACATCAAAGACTTCATTAGGCAGCAGGTGCCTGATGACAGTGATGTTGTGAAGCTGATATGCTTTCGTTTGATGAAAGTCCCGAGTCCTGGCAAGATAGTATTACGGAGCCTGCAGCGCTCCTCGCTCCTCTCTGGACTTCCTCCCCTCGAGTATCTCTCCCCTTTGTGAAGCTTCCGGTACAGGGACAACACCACTGTTTGTTCCAATGGTCGTTGTTATCACTGGGCGGCTCTGGTCCGTGAGGTGCTCAGCACTGCCCTGAATGCTTCATGATTTGTCTCATTGAATGGTCACCCTGGGACTGAGAGATCGGTTGGAATGATTAGGGGGTTACTGGAGAGCCAGAGCAATGGATCCCTCATTCTGTGCTGCTACTTCCTGTGTCTACTTCAGACCACTCCGGCCCGAATGCGGATTCACGTGCATAGCCTCCAGGGGTCCCTTATCAGCAGGAGATGTGCAAGAGACCCACTGACCTAGTAAGTAGCAGCTGCTATGGAAGTAAAGTCTAAGGGGAAAGAACAACTGATCTGCTGCTTTCTGAACCTAAATCGCAGAATCCCCACAAAGCAGTCTCCATGAACCCAAGGCCCTCGCTACAGCTTTCAGAATCCTGTTCTATTTCCCTAAGGATTCCGGTCAGCATGAGCTTGTGCTTTATCAGAGGGGAAGGGGAAGCAGTAAATATGAGTCACTGTCACTCCCGCGACTCAGGGCTCCTTCCAGAACACCTGCATTTCCATGAGTGGATGTAGGGCTGGAAGTAATTGCTTCCACCGCAGACATGAAGCCCGCGAGAGGCCAGCATTTCCCTCTCACGTGCACACAGGCTGCACACAGGATGCTGGGAACCGCTCCACCCTGAGAAATGCGTTCCCTCAGACACACAGTACAGCACACCTTTGCCCCTGCACCGCGTCAAAGACAACCACCACCCTCCCCCTGGGAAGACAGTGTCAGAAACTTGGTGCCCAAGGCTCCTAGAGGCAGGAGCTGGACGCCATGCCACTAGGTCTCCCCACGGAGCTGCGCAGTTTAGCTCAGATAGCAAAGGAACAGGAAGCTGGTGCTGAGACACTGTCCCGTGTCACCGGCGGACACGCACGGCTGCCAGTCCATCTGTACCTTCGTGTTTTATGGCACCCACTAGCATGCACCCGAGTAAACTGTCCACATTTAAATGCCTTCTTGTGCACTTTATTTTTTGAGAGCCGGGCAAGATTAGGCAACCTATGCCCAGTGCAAAATTAAATTGGTGGCTATCAAACACCCAAGCACTTTCCTGTGCCTGACACTGTGTGCAGCAGGAAGACAAAAAGGTACATAAAAGCAGCCGAGACTAACAGGACGCTGATGTCTTGGAAATTTAGACTTTTTTTTCCCTTCTTTTATTGCTAACTTTCAGAAGTAATTAGGGCACTCATTTCTAAGCTAATGCCTTCTAATGGTCACTTAATTCTGGACAAACTGCAGAGTAGAATGCTTTTGAAACTAGAATTAATTGTTTAAAAGACATTATCAGGATTAGTCTGGTAAATGTAGAGAGAGGGAAAAAAAACATCTTTTACTGAGACATTAAAAATAATGAAGTTCCCTCCAGTCCTAGATCTAATACATTTTGTGGGTTTCTTTTGCTCTTTCTTTCCCTGAATGTAATTGGCCAGGGAACGAAGCAGGACCAGAGACCTTGCCACATGTTTAAGAGAGTTCAAAGATGTTTCTTACCATCAGATTAGATCAGTCTGACTCAGACAAGGAAAACGCGTAGTCAGGACCTGTCATGCTACACTTATTTTTCTATCTCTTTGTCTCATTTTGAAAAGCTGTGCTTAGAGTTCCCAAAACACTTAGTATAAGGCCCAAAGGGGAATATGTTTCAGTCCACTAAAGTTCATAGTCTCTTGGGAGACAAAGACATATGTATGACAAAACAAGATGGAAGTGGTATCACAGAAATATAGATAACATTTTCGGGAAAGGAAGAAGTTAAACTGTCATTATTTGCTGATGACGTGATATTATATATGGAAGATCCTCAAAACTCAAAAGACCGCTAGATTAAGTTACCAGATTCAGTTGAGTAGCACAGCACAAGATCTACTCTCAAAGATCAATAGCCTTCCTGTACACGAACGATAGACTCACTGAGAGAGTAATTGAGGAAACAATTCCTTTCACAATAGCATCCAAAACAGATGGAATGTGTAGGAGTCAGTCAAACAAAGGAGGTGAAAGACCTCTACTCTGAAAACTACAACACTAATAAAAGGAGATTGAAGAGGATATTAGAAAATGGAAAGATATCCTTTGTCCCTGGATAGGAAGAACCAACATTGTCAAAATGGCCACGCTGCCAAAACTACTATATAGATTCAATGCAATTTTGATAGAAATCCCAGTGGCATATTTCACAGAACTAAAGAAATAATCCAAAACTTGATCTGGAATCAGAAGAGACCTGGAATGGCAAAAGCAGTTGTCAGCAACAAAGACATGACAGGGGAGTATCACAATTCCCAACTTGAAACTATACTACAAGGTCATTGTGATAAAAACAGCATGGTACTGGAAAAGAAAGAGGTCTGAAAAATCAATGGAAAGATGAGAAGATGCAGAAACAACTCCAAACATACTAAACCACTTCATCTTTAACAAAGGAGCCAAATATCCTCAATAGCAGAAAGAGAGCCTCTTTAATAAAGGGTTCTGGAAAAACTGAGTTTCAACCTGCCAAAGATTAAAACTAGACCTACATCTTTCACCGTGCACTAAGCTAAAATCAAAGTAGATTAAAACTTTAAATATTAAAACAGAAATGCTAAATCTGCTGGAAGATAGGATAGGTAGAACTTGTAAATACATTGACATAAAAGACTTCATGAACAGAACTTCAGTACCACAGGAACTAGCACAAAGAATCAACAACTGGGATGTCGTCTTATTAAGAAGCTTCTGCACAGGAAGAGAAAACACTAAAGGAGGAAAAACACAACCTACAATGTGTGAAAAAATATTTAACAGCTGTTCTTCAGACAAAGGTATACTGTCTAGAATATGTGAAGAACATAATATCCACACCCCTAAATTTAAAGACCCAGTTAAAAAATGGGCATCTGAAGAGAACAGACATTTTTAAGATGAAGAAGTAAAAGCAGCAAAGAAAAATATGAAAAAAATTGTCCAACTTCACTGGTCATTCGCGAGATGCAGATGAAAACAACACAGAGATTTCATCTCACTCTACAAAGAATGGTTGCTGTCCAAGAATCAAACAGCAACAAGTGCCAGCAGGGGTGTGGAGAGAAAGGAATCCTTCTCCACTTTGTTGGGAATGTAGAGTGGTTCATTCACTGTGGAAATCTGTCTGGATTCCCCAGAAAACTAGGATTAGAGGTCCTATTTGACTCTGTCATTTCCTTCCTGGGTATATTCATGAAAAAATTAAAAGCATCATATCACAGCTACATATGTGCACTCATGTTTATACCAGCTCAGTTTTTAATAGCTAAATCTTGGAAACAGCCCAAATGCCCATCAATTGGAGAATGGATAAAGATGTAGGGTTTTCACAAAATGGAGTATTACTCCATCGTAAAGAATGATAAGAAACATTTATAGCTAAATGGCCATACTCATAAATGAAATAAAGAGGACACAGATGTGTAAATACTGGATCATTTCTCTAATGTGAGAAACCACAAATGTCAATAAGGTCCAGAATGTACGATAGTAACTGTGAATAGGGAGAAAACGTTTGAGTAGGAAAGGGAAAATGAGGAAGCGAAGAAAGAAAATATCTGATGATAAAAATGAAAAATGGAAACAAAGCTTATGTATATAGGGGTGGGGGTGGGAGGGAGGGCAGGTGAATGGGAAAAAATAACAGTAAAGATAAAGCATGTAAAGTACAAATCCTCATTGATGAATGTGATGATAATTATAACTAAAGATACCAATAAACTCAACAAAGGATGAAGAGATTCAGATACAATTCTGCAAGTGTCAATCAATAAAAGAATTGGGGGTAGAGAAAACCTGGAAAGGCTTCAGCCATGTGTGGAACCCCAGGTGGAAAGACCAGAGAAAGGAACTATAACCAGCAGTAAAGAGCAACATCAAGACACACAAATAAAGGGGGGGGGGTCACAGAGCGCAGGAACAAAGAATGACAGAGGGTGGCTTTATGGGACAGGCAGTAGATGCTGCCAATGTCAGGGAAAGTTTGGAATCCCACATAACGAGTTAGGACACTGGTGTAGAGATAATAATTGCAACTTGTCAAGAGTCTTGAGTAGAAAACCACCATCCATAAAATTTTATTTCAGTGTATTTTGTAGCATTTCTTCTTTCACCATGGGAAAAAATGAGGCCACTAGAATGGAAATTCTATGAGAACAGAGGAAGACCATGGGGGAGAAAAGGTAGCAAAGCAGAAATAGGGTTATCCCCAGTATGTATATCCACTCTGCCTTTTTGGTTAGGGCAGGCTTATTCAATCTTTGTATCTATTTTCTCATCTTCTATTCATGGCTAAGTGTTGACATTCTTATCTCTTCAAAGTCATTGCAGCACATAAATATCAACTCAAAACTGAATCACCAAACTGGACTTCTCTCCTGAGACTTCACCCCAGTCTCCCACGCTTGCTTGACAACTAGAATGGATGGTTCCAGGGATACTCCAACTCCTCCCCGTTGCCATGAGTTCATGCCCCACCACAGCCCTGATTTTCTCATCACGTAACATCACCTCTCTCTCCCAAGTCATCGAGACTAAAACTTTTGGAGCTACTTTAGATTATATTTTCTCTCAACCCAGGGACATACAGGACACAGCCAAATCCAGCTTCAAGTCCTCTCTTTGTACCTGTACATCTTTTCCCCTCATTTCAAACTCTCCTTCTTTGTCACTCCCTCAGACCATCAGAATCATCTCCTAGTTACCTTCCTTGTCTCCAGCTTCTTCCTTCACTCATCTTGCTCTCCTTGTACACCCTATCACAGAAGCCAGACGTTTTAGGCTCATTCCCAGAAGCCCTTGCTGCTTCCTCATTGACTACACAACAATGTCAGCTACATGAGTGGCATGCAAAGTCATGAAGGACTTGGCCAAAGTCCCCAGGCAATTGCTCCACCACTTTGGGACCCCCCCCCACCCCATTTCTCAACCACATTTTTTTTTTTTTGAGAGAAAGGGTCTTGCTTTGTAGTTCAGGCTGGCCCTGAGCTCATTGTGTAGCTCAATCAAGCCTCGAACTCAGCAATCCTCTTGCCTCTGCCTCCAGAGTGCTGGGATGACAGGCTTGAGCCATCAAGCCCAGCATTTGTAATGTGTGGTACCGATTGCTGATAGGCATGAGTCACCACAGCTGGTATTTTTGTCTGTGGTCACGAGGGATCGAACCAGGGACCCTGGGCTTGCTAGGCAAGTGCCGGAACCACTGAGCTAACTCTTCAGCCCAGCACATTCTTTAATTCAGTGTTCTGCTCCTAGGTACATTTTTTTCCTGCTGGTTTGCCTGTTGAAATCCTGCTAGTTTCTTGATCCCACCTCATATATTGCCCATTCCACAAAACCTTTCTGTTTTCTGCACCCCAGCTGAATAAATAGTCACTTCCTCTTTGCAAACATGTAGTCCCTCAAATGTCTTATTTCTATCATTTATTATTTTATCATCATTTTTTTGAGAGCAGCTCTAACATCTAGAATCGTGTTTCACAAGCACAGTTGACTATTGCTTTCTAAGATGCTTCAAGTCAAAAGTGTTTTCTATTTTAGAATGTTTGGACTTGGGAAAGTTATATGCATGTAAAAACATTTCAGAGATGGGAATCAAGTCTGAACATAAAATTCATTTATGTTTCCGAGGGCACCTCATACACATAAAAACAATTTTATATAGTATATTTATATTGCCTGTACTTTAACTACAACATCTGATTTTAGGTGAGGAATTTTCTACTTGTGTTAATACTTGAAAAGTTTGGGATTTGGGATTTTTGTGTTCAGGATGTTCAATCTGAAGTGATTTTGGAAGAAATGAATACAGCTTTGGTTTATTCTTAAGCTTGTTTCCAGGTATTAAAATTTCTAGACCTGAAAATTTCCTGATGGGAAATCAGATCATTCTAATGAAAGGGGAGATGTGTCCTTACTGGATTGTTAAGTGATTTGGGTCATAAACTCTCCATCATTAGTGGAATATATCTGTGTGCTCCTAATCATTAATCAAATGTGTGTGTGTGCGTGTGGTCCTTCCTAACTGTCCATTATAATTAAGACTTTATTCATCTACTCAATAAAATGTTAAACATCTATCTTGATCCTAGGACTGTTCTAGGTCATAACAGATATGGAGATAATTGCCATATGGTTCAAAAGCATCTAGCTTGCATTCTGTGGAAAGAGTGGCTGTTTAAAATTAACAAAATAAAATTTGGACAGTGATTTGCATATTAAGACAAAGATATAACAAAATAACAGGATAGTCTGTTCCTTCAGGACTCTATGGAGCCCTCTACGGACATGGCGATTGAGCGGATATAGCACTTACCATTCTATAAATCCAGGTGCTTATGGACAGCAAGAGTATAGCAGGAACTGGAAGTCCCAGCAACACCAGCTCTTTCTCTCTCTTTCTGTGCCAGCAGCTCACTCTATCTCCACACAGCCCCCAGAACACAATGTTGCATTGGGTTTTAAGACTGATAGTACTCTGAATTAGGCTTTTAGGGACAGTGCCAACCAGAAACCCTTCACTGACTCAAACTTTAAGTTGTCTCAGCTATGCTCCACCTCTGCACCCACAAGAGTGCACCCTTTGCTTATCACCCTATGAAGAAACCCTGAAATAAGTGAGAAAATGAGTTAACTAACATTCATAAGGATACTCATAAGCTAATAACTGGACTTACTTCTGTAATAGAGTCCTTTCAGTGAGCATTCGTATGAGAAACAAACACTCCATTCTGGACCCATTTCAAAGCTCCTTTCCCACGCTTTTCCTCCAGCCCCATGATCAATAGTCTGTTAATCACTTTCCTTCCAAGTGTGCATCTGCAGTACTGTACAGAAGTTGGTGGCATTATCTCAGGTTTTCTCTCCTTCCTGAGCAAGTCTGCACAAAGTTGTCCTCTTGGAGAAAAATGTCCACGTTGCCCTCAGCTCAAGACAACCTGTGACAGACGCCGGCATAACAGGGACTCACTTGCAGTGGGAGAAGCACGTTTACACCATGCATAACCACCTGCAAACCCAACTTTAAAATGGCCTTTGGGCTGGGCGTGGTGGCTCATGCCTGTCATCCCAGCACTTGGGAGGCAGAGGCAGGAAGATTGCTGAGTTCCAGGCTTGCCTGGGCTACATAGTGAGCTCAGGGCCAGCCTGAACTACAAAGTGAGACCCTGTCTCAAAAAAAAAAAAAAAAAAAAAGCCTTTGGTAGGAATGTTTTCAGAGAGCCCCCCCCCACATACACATGGTCACAAGACGCATTAAAGAGGTGGTGGCAGCGAGCTGCCAGAGTTCCGGTGGGAATGTGAGACTCAAGCTTGTGTCACTGCCCTGTGCTTTCACAGTCTGCTTGGTCCCCATCTCACCCACCCTACTGTCCTAGGATGGAGACGTGTCGAGCCTACCTGGCTCTTGGCCAGTGGGCTCAGATAACTCGTCACCTGTGAGAGAGCCATGTGAACGAGGCAGTCCTGTGATGTTAGGGGGAAGTGTTCAACCTACACCAGAGCCCAATATTTTTAAAGGCTGCTTCTTAAAAGGAGAATAAATCTTTACTAAAGAAATTATGAGAAGGCTCCAAAATTCTAGCTATTTTCTATGAGGGGTTGCCAGCATTTCGCCTACATTCGTATTTTCCAAGACGTTGAAAAACACCAGCAATCTGCAGCTTCGTGAGGACTCATAGTTGAATGGGCGTTCTGAGGGTCCCTCATCTATCTCCTGCTTTAGTTCCTGGTCAAGTCTCTCCCGATGGGAGTATGTTACAAATATTGGGTATACCATCTCCAAAATCTGAAAGACGCCATCTCGGCGTTTGGTTGAGAGAACCTAAGACTTTTCAGTCCCCTTGAGGCCGAGGTGGCTGCAGCATGTGCCACAGTCACGGAAGCAAAGCACTAGCACGGAGGGAAGTAGCGGGGTGTGATGCAGGGCAGAGGAAAGAGCAACCACACCGCAGCCTTCGCCAAGGCCGGAGTCACTACTCCGGGGGAGATTTGCGAAGATACACTGCAGCCCCTCACAGGTGAGAGCAAATTAGTTCTATTCCTTCCACTTAATGAGACTGAGAAAAAGCATTTCTTTTACGTAGCACTCTGTACGAGGGACTCGCCATGCACTAATAATCTGCTTCCAGAAGGAAAGCGCAGCTGGAGCAGCAACAGAAACGGAAGTCACCATTTGAGTAATCGAAGCGAAACACACCACTTTTCTCCGTCACCCATTAAGAAGCCACCGTGGACTGTACCCGCGCGGCCTTCCGTCCCCAGTGTTGGGAGACTGTCTCTGCAGCACTGTGTGACTGGGGCGGGTTCGGGGACGTTCGCACGGTCTTCCCTTCACAGGTTGGGAGTCGGCGCCACAGACTCCATCAGGGGTTTCCTGATGTATCTCTACGGGGTTTCCACTGGACAAAGTGCAGTGGGGGAAGGCGAGGGTCCCGCTAGCTCATAACAAAGCAGTCTTGGGACCTTACTCCACCGATCGCTTGCCGACGGCTTTTCATCTTCCCTTGATGGCTTTGTCATTTCCTTCCCACCAGAAATGAATACCAGATCAATCCACGGTCTAATGACCCGTCGAATGGTTGGGCATTGCCTTTGTCTCAGCGCACAGTTACTCTGACCCACAGTCTCAAGCTGCTTCCAGGAGAGCTAGAAGGCCTCTCTCTCCGTGGCGCCTGTCTCGCAGCACAGCCCTCGGGTTCTCTTTCCCTCCACGGAAGGGGCTTCGAGCTAGAACGGCTCCTCCTCTCAGTCTGGGCCCCTGCCTGACTCGGAGAGAGGTGTTTCCCAACTGGTGTATTCACTTTCTCTGATGGAGAGTAGATCTGAAAGGAAGCCCTGTCCTACGTGTTGTTTTTTGTCAATGTATTTCTCGAGATTCTATTAAGACCTCGATACTCTCAGGAGGAGAAACAGAGGACAAATTAGAAAAACAGATTCACTCTAGCCCTTGCAGATGTGCCAAACTGCCCTCCTTCCTTGTGTTATGCCAGAGCGTGTCCTACCTCCTCGGGGCTTCACATAGCTGGCTGCTGAGGGTGGGTTTTGTCATGAAGGAAACACTTAGGCGGATGCATTGCTAAAATCACCTTTCTGAAGGAGGTGTGGTCCGCTCCCACCCAGTCTCCTACGGTGGGCGTACTTGTCCAAAAAGAAGGTGTGTTCCCATGCTGACAGTTTAAAGGGTCAGGTATAAACAATACCCCTATGCCAGTGGCAACAGAAAGCTATTGGACTACCTTAAACAGGGGTGGAGGGAGAAGAGATATTGGCGGCAGAAGGTAGATTACTGAGTAATGGAAACTGAGTAAAATCAGGAAGCCATTAGAGAAGACGCACCAGCTGACATTAGAAGAAGACAGTGGTGGCTTGTCCCAGGAAGATCCCCACGACTCAGATGACAGAAAGGGGTTGGATGAGAATCTTACTGGTCAAGAAGCTCGCTGGACTAAGCTAGAAAAAGAAGGGCCCAGAATGAGACCTAGATTTCTGCCTTGGTGCCCCTAGTCAAGGCAGCCAGAGCCCGTGCATTATGGAAGGTGAAATGGATACTGTGACTCTTGTTTGATGCTTCCAACCAATTTGTGACTCTGTACAGGAGCAAACAAGTAACAGAAAGATGCCTAATTGTAAAGTAGAGGTCATGTAATCAGAAACCCAAGAGAGGAATCAGGCTGTGTGTGTTAGGAGGTGCTCTCTGGAGTTGTTGTATTGGGGAAGGAGTGGTATTGTAATTGAGAAGCCGAGAGGGTGAATGCCCAGCACTGGCAGAAAGGATACTGGACATGTCCTGGGTAGCCAGGGTGCATGGCCCAGCCCCACGGGTCTTCTCTCCGACTGTGTGTAAGCTCAGGCCAGAAAGTGAGAGAGTGCTAGACGCAGTGCTAGGTGGTAAATAAGCCAAAATAATATACTCAAAGAAGAGTTTACAAAAATGGGAGGTTAAATTATTCCAGGATGTGGCCCCTGCTGGGTTCATTTTTAGGCATATTTGAATAATCTCCGTACAGTGGAAACATGGGAAATGTTAGCAGGCCTTCTGAGTTCCCTAAATCCCGGTTGAGGAATTATCAAATATTAGCACATCCCGGCTCAGCACCAGAGGAGCCATAATGTTTTTATGAGAAGCCTTGCTTTTATCCGCTAAGGTGAGACAGATGACTCCTCCGGTCCTTGTTCCAAGAAAGCACTTTAACTGCTGAGACTAGACTTGGTTTCATCGATAAATGAGCTGTTAAAATTGATCTCTTGCTCATTGAAAGGCACTTCATTCACAATATACTCTGCCACAGGGAGACCACGTCAGTCCCCAGCCCAGACCTTCCAAATGGAACCTCTCCTTGCAGACACGACCTCCAGAATACTCACCAGTACGGTCACAAGGCAAGTGGCCTTTTTCCACATAGTCACGACCCCTTAACTTTGAATCCTAGCCAGAAACAATACTTTCATATACAGAAAGTATTTATTCCTACCATGCCCCCCACTGAACTGTTTGGGAAGGAAAATAATAATGTAAGGAAGGATGGCCTGCGGTTACCTCTCTGGCATCTTACAATAGCACTGTTCCACCCAGCACTCAGGCAAGATGGCGCTGACTGCCCCACTGCCATTTTTAGTGGAAAAAAAAAAAAAATTGTCCTCAGCCAGAATAACTGTGGTCTATTCTTAGAAATCGGGAAAAGGCCTAAAGCCAGGGCTTTAGAAAACTTTGCTGTGTGTCCAAAAATGTCTGCTACGTTGGACAGACAAGTAGCAGCAATAAATTTCCAAGGTAGGCCAGGTTGGGAGGCCTCTGGAACGGATACGCCTGGTGAACCACATGTCCACGTTCTATCTTATCTGCCTCTCTCTTCTGTTTCTCTCTGAGGTCCACAGAGGGATGTGTAACAGTGTACAAGTCCGGTGCAGAACACATTTTAGGAGCTATCTGGAATCAATCTGTGGTGAAATAAACATAATTATGGATGGTGTTCTGAGACTCCCTGACAAGAAATGCTTACGTTACTGAGTCAAGACAGTTAGTGCTATTTTATTGGGGACAGACTACTGGACGCAGCAAACTTACCGTCCCAGCCACGCTGGCTAGCTGTCCCCCTACCCACCAGAGGACATTCCCCTCTGCTCTGTCTCTGCACACAGAAAGTGCTCCCTACTGTTCTGAGGCAAGCTCCATATGGCTTTTGTGGCATCTGCTAGCATTTCCACTTAAAATTTTAAAAAATATTGTTTTAATTTTCAGCCATATCTGTTCCTGTTTGGAGACATAAGCCATTTCGCAATGCCTTGTCCTTGAAGATTATGCTTGGTTAAGGTTCCATGTGAAAACATCTTGCTTTTGAAAAATTTTTTTCTCCTGCAGGAACCAAGCAGGGGGAGGAAGTGGCTATAGATGGGGCACCGAGGTGGACATTAGACAGGGCAAAGCATTTCCTCCGGTCTTCCCTCTTTGCTTCTTGTCTAATTACCATGAGCATGAGATGGCGGCTTTTGTTCTTTAGAAAATAAGAAGCGAAGAAAGTTTTTGATTATTCTTTTTAGATAATGGGTCTGAGCAATTACGTAAAAATGAGATAAATATCCTAAAGGGCCAAAGGATTGTACCAGTGCAGCTGTGTAATGCCAACCATATGCTCTGGCCTGGGGGCTTCCCTGGTACCGGGAGACTCACCAGCGTAGTTTACCTTCATGGAAAACACTCTGTGTGAACCGTTTATTACCTTCACTAGTAGGTGTCACCAGGTTCAGCATCCGCTTCCCACGCTGCCAGCTATTCTCAGAGTCATTCTCACATCGAAAGGATTGATTACATTCAGACCGAAATATCCACACAGCCACCTGAAATATACACACAGCCACCTGAAATAAGCATGTTGGTAACATGGGTTTCCTGTTAAATGAGAGGAACTAGAGAGAATCAGAGAAAAAACTTGGCTCCAAACTTTTCCATTTCATGGCAGCACCACATTGAGATGCAGAGTCCTTAAATACGTGAGTGCTTCTCAGAGGATATGAGAAAGGAGAAAATACAGAGTTGGCGTTGTCCAGATACCTGCCAGCCCTATCCGTGCCCCCATCAGTGCTGAAATGTATCCATGTGCCCCAGATGGTATGGTGTGTGTGTGTGTGTGTGTGTGTGTGTGTGTGTTTCCTGCCTGTCCTTCCTCCATTTTTTTTTTAATTTTCTCTCCAAAATTACAAAATACATGTGTGGGCCCAAGTGAAAAGCAACTTTTCTTCTGAATTTATGAATTGGGACTCATCTTTTTGGTCAACCATGCTTATGGAAACATTGTTTTACATGGTTCAATACACTGGTAAACAAGATATGTGAAGGAAGGAAGGAGGGAGGGAGGGAGGGAGGGAGGG
>PVIC010046857.1:0-14094 GCA_004025085.1 Thryonomys swinderianus
TTTCTGGGGTCCCAGGTTATCAGAACTAGGCAATGAGATAGGATTAGCTGGTTCAGCTGAGTAAGAGAGAAGAAAATGAGAATAAAAATACAAATATTAGGCTGAAAGTCAGCACTACAAAGGACAGAGAGATAAGAAGGCTAACTCTCCACTGTGATCACTGTTAAACAAAAATATAGAGCTAACTCCCCAAGAATGACTTGAGAAGAAGAGCAAGAAGAAATGTGTGTGTGTGTGTGTGTGTGTGTGTGTGTGTGTGTAGGTATAGCTGAAGTACAGTAATGCTGGATCAGAAAAAGTGAACATCACCATATCGCCATTATGAGTAAAGCAGAAAAAGTAGATCTAAAGTCTTCTTGATGAACAATATTAAAGAGAGAACTCTTATTATACTACATGCAAGCAGGCACTCCATGTAAAATAGGAGGAGGAAACCAGCAGGAGAAACACACAAACCAAATGCCGTGAGATTGGAGTGGGGAATGAGTGAGGCCAGGAAGGGTTGAGCAAAACCTAGAAGTGCAGGAACAAAATGCGAATCCGGGATTGTCCCTATGAAGAAGCAGTTTCAGAGACAAGACTTCCTCAGATGCTGTGGGAAAAGGCAAAGAAAAGCAATGAGTGGGATCAGTTTCAAGGAAAAAGCTTCTTGATCTACTTTGAAAAATAGGTACATGTTTAAGAATAACAGTGAAGTTGGATAGAGAGACTAATGATGCCTGGTGTTAAAGAAAATAGTCATAAGTTGGAAAATCTGACCATTCAAACAGAAAAGTTTACCTTCCTCCAGGCAACAATCAATGGAAAGACCGTCACAAATTAGGTTTCTCTGACAAGTGTTTGGATTATAATGGTACCAAATGAAATCTATTGCCTTCGTAGTAAAGGAAACTGCTCTCTTGGGAAAAAATGAGAATTAAATCATACCTTATACTGGCACAAGTTCTCGATGTTCAGCATGATCATGATGTGTACATAAAATGTACCTATTTCACAATAAAAAAGTTAAATGATATTAAGCAGCTATTCACCAAAACTAACAACTAGATTATAATGGGATTTTCTTATGTCCTAATAATTTCTTCAGCTAAATTTCCTTTCATGCTGTTGCAACAGTCATTCTCAGGTACGCACCAACATAGAAGATATGTTGTTTTTTTAAAAATTATTTTAAAAATTGCACACATTTTAAAGTGAAAGGATAAAAATTGTTATAGCCTGAATATTTGTGCCTCACCCATCCTAAAATTTGAGTTGAATACTCACAAGGTGATGGTATTAGGTCAGAAGGATGGAGGCTTCATGAATTCAGCTGTTATCCAAAAGACTTCAAGTTGAGCTCTTAGCCTTTTCTTCATGTGAAAATGCAAAGTGTCACTTACAAAGCTAGAAGGGGACTTCAGGGAATATTGAACCTGCAAGTGCTTTGATCTTGGAGTTGGCTTCCAGAACAGTGACTTCTTAGTATCGTGGGGAGAGAAACTGAATGGATTAAGGTAGTGACTTTGGTATATCTTCAGTTTCCTTCCAGTTGGAAATGATTCAGAAAATGATATTTAGAATGCTAAATGTGACACTTGCAAAAAAGTTGGTTAAATGATACTTTGATAAATTCATTATCAAAACTAAGATATTTTATTGTCATACACATAGTCAATAAAATTAATAAAATAGCATAAAATGAGGAAGTAGAAGACAAAGATGAAGGTAGATTAGGCAAAAATCTGATGATTTATGGCCTTATGGGGTATTGTATAAAGAAGTTGCCTACAGAGAAAAAGAGAAAAATTAAAGAAACATAAGACAGGAATAGCATCAGATGAATGAGACAAAAATGAATGTGAAAGTTATTTGAATATATATGCATTTTAAACTTTTGAGTTAAATATCTGCTACCTAGCTTTAATACAAAAATTAAAATTTATTAAACATTAGAATAGGTAAAATATATTAGGTAAGAATACAAGGACAACCAAATGTAAAAAGAACTTAAGAATTCAATAATAAGAAAATATCATTGAAAGCAACAAAGTTAAACGTGATAAAATACTCAATTTATATTGACACAAAAGAGAATAATCATGTTCCTTCTACCTTCAGGAATCACACATAAAATATATAGTAAAATATAGTATTGATATACGGTAATAGTAATTGCAGGAGAATTTAAAGTTTTTATAAAGTAGATAAAAATAAACAAGGATATGAGCTTTGAATATTTAGTTAATAAAATTGAATAAGATTAGTATCTTTAACAGCCATCAAAGACTGGGCTTTTTCATGTTCATATTAACAAAGTTATTGTATGCCAATATATTTATGTAGGTAGAAAAAAGTTTAAAAGAATTAAAGTGATTTTAGATGGCTGTGTGGGAATCCGTCCATTCAATGGCTTCAAGGTCAGAGTACGGGGTTTGAGTTTAACGCTGAGTATAATGGATGGTACAGAAGTGGAGATCTGAAGTGATCTTTTTTCCTAGTAGTTACCTCAGGTGGATAGGAAGGGACATGCTGCAGATTGGAGGCAGAGATGCGCTGGACTTCGGTGTTGGTATGGACAAGAGAACCAGAGGTAGAATAGGAAAAAAAAAAAATATTCCAAAGGCCCCTTGGCTACAGGGACCCATGGAGTTGGGCCATCACTTGATGAGATTTTGGATTTTCCTAAAGAAGCAGATAGACTAAGTGGAAGGGAAGCATGAGAGCAAAAGGTGGTCTTGGATATAGTAAGTGTGAGGTGCTTCCAGGCCTCCCAGGACCACGGTTCTGTAGGCACCTAGATATGCAAATGGAGCCAGGAGGAAGATCCGGGCTGAGGAACTGATTTCACATAATTACGCAGATGACACTTCAAGCTACTGGGATGGCTGAGTTCAGCGGGTTAGTGAATCTAGCATGAAAAAACAGCTTCTGGGACATTTTAATGTGAAATGTGAGAAGAAGATAGACAGTAACAAGGTTTAAAAGGAGCCTTTTAATGAGATAGCAGCTAAATTAGGAGAATGTTTGTTTTCTTTCATGCTAATTGAAAAACAAGTATTCCAGGAGGAAGGATTTATGTTGCTAAGATTAGCATAAAATGAAGATTAAGACATATTGGTACAAGCATAGAAACATGGAGAGGAAAATGAGTGGTGGCATTAAACATAGATAGCTTCCGTTTCACAGATTTGTACTAATGCACATCAGTTACACAGATCAGTGGGCTTCACTTGGGTAGATTTGTAAATGCACATAACATACATGATTATTTTTAAGAGTACTGGTTGAGTTGGCGATGCAAGTGTAGATAGTACTTTTTTAATTGAGGGGAATCAGCACTTTGTAAGTTTACGGGATTCTGAGAGGAGAAAGAAGCCTTGAAGGGATAGAACAAGAGGGGCTGTTTGTAAGGGAGAATTCTCAAGGGCTCGGATGGATCTGGTGAACACACGGATCTTAAGGAAATACCAGTTGCCTGGCGCCTTTGTCTGAGAATGTCTCGCCTGAGTCCTTCTCCCTGGAGGTGCGGGAACAAGTCAGGACCTGTCCCAGGATTCCAGGCCCCGCTGCAAAGCGTTCCCTTCCCTCAGGAGGTTCGAGCCACTCCCAAGACAGTGTTTGCTGTACCTGGGCGTGTGGGGTGCTGAGGTCCAGAGGCAGCCTCTCCTCTCCTTCTAGCACCCCTTTCACCACACTGGGCTCCATTTTGTGGATTTCTCCTTCAGGTTGTTTTCATATCTGGCCTTGTTTGCCTCCCCTCTTTCTGAGTACCTGTCCTTCCAGTGCACTTCCGGTCGGCTTCCCTTGAGCACTTCTGCCTTCAATCGACCACGATGGATTCTCTTGTCTCAGTAGCAAGGTGCATAAAGATTCCCCCAAGCACATCTCTGTAGAGCCTAGTATAGGAAAGATCCCCCCAAGCCTGCTCCTCTGGCGTGAAGTTCATAGCCACGTTCTTAAGAGTTACTGACTCCTAAGCAAGATGAAGGTTCTGGTCTGGAGTATCTTTTGTAACATCACGGTACTTCCGGTGGGGCCCCTGTGGGCCTGGAGATGGAGTGAAGGAAGCTAGACCCTCTCAGCAGCCAGAGCAGGGTCTCCGAGGGTCCTGCACCCTGTGAGGCAGGCACTAGAATCACTGAGCTGAGTCCCAGTCCACGGTACTCTGGAATGTTAAAGACTGTCAGTCACAGTGAAAACGAAGTTATTGCTATCTGTGTAATAGGTATCAGTTTCCTTTAAAAAGAAAGGATTGGCTAGATTTGCACAGATAAAGTTGATAAAAACATGGTAATAGTACAATGATTGTGTAAACTTCTGTACAAGATTCAAAAATGATTTCACAAATTTGGAATTATACACCATGATAGTAGTATGCAACCTGGGACTGTCCATGATTAAGTGTATGGGATTCCGATAGGAGAAAGAAGCCTTGAAGATGTGTCAAACTGAGTTTTTATGACTGTGATACTTGCATCGTGTATGTTTGTGTGACTTTTAATAGTTCTGATTTGTTTGGCTTTTGTAATAGTGTATGAAACATCAATCGGTCATGAGAAAAAGGTAACTGATTGGCACACTCTTGTCCCAAATAATTAAATTAAATGTGATCTGACACTTACTAATTAATCCTGTTGTCAGATAGTATAAAACATCTCTCCTGGGAAAAGTCAAGGTAAACACTTTAAATTGACTTAAAAAATAAGCCAGTTTAGATTCTCAGTGTACTTCAAGATACTGACACTCACATATATTTAATAGCTCCTCAGAGTCTTCCATCTGTACAGCCCTGAGTCATGCTGTGCACTGATCCAAAATGACATTTCAGTGTCTTTTTCTCCATCAGTACTCTTCGCTCTATCATGTCGAATGCTTACAAGACACACTGTCAGGCATCCTGAGATTTATCTACCACCAGGCAGTCAGATGAATGCAAAATCAGATCGTTTAAACTCTGTACATGCTGAACAGGCAGTAATCCATTTGGGGCACGGGGGTGCTAACATCCATACATCAAATTCTATATGCTATTTTCTTATATCAATATGAGGTCTTTATGAATCTTCATATTTAGAGACTTCTAAAACATAAAGTTTGGGGGAAAGAACTGTTCTTTCATCCTTTGGGGATGTTTCACAAGTGTTTCTGTTGTGGCTTCATGGAATATGAAGAGGCTTCAGTAGAAGCACAAGTGAGTTACACCCTGACATCCACCATGTCAATATTGTTATTTTCTCCACATCGTTTCACTCATGACCTTTCTTTCAACAGTAAAAGAGCACAGTCATCCCTTTACCCAAAGCAAATTATACATGTTTGTGTCACTTAGTGCCCATTTCTTTTTTCCTATTTTTTTTCCAGCTTTGGGACAGTATTTTCTTTCTTTTTCTTTTTCTTAGCCATTTCAGGCATGTTCTTTAATCTTACCTTTCCTCTCTAGCCTTCTCTCTGCCTTGTCCACTTGCTGGTCCCTGAGCCTTTGGAAGGCATTTGTTCCACATCTTATTCACTTTCCTTTCCAATGTGGCTTCATCCACTGCCTTTTTTTCTTTTTTTGTTGAGACAGGGTCTCGCTTTGTAGTTCAGGCTGGCCCTGAGCTAACTATGGATACAGCCCAGGCAAGCCTGGAACTCAGCAATCCTCCTGCCTCTGCCTCCCCAGTGCTGGGATGACACGCGTGAGCCACCATGCCCAGTATTGTTGCATCTTGTTACCAGGGATCAAACCAGGGACCCTGCACTCGCTAGGCAGACACCAGAACCACTGAGCTACATCTGTTATTTTTGAGATTATACACTTCTTTGACAATCTTTCACCCCAGCAGTTGCAGCTGATAATTATTTTCCCTCCACTTGCCAGAACGTCCAAATTTTGTAGATATTTTGCTTCTCCTTGTTTTGTCTCTACATTGTCTGTCTCCAAATGTACAGGTGAAGCAATTTTCTCTTTATTCTTAACAGTTAGATCCAGTATGTGTGTAGTAGCTATTTGCTAAGGTCAGAGTGTCCAGTTTCCAGGACATAATGCCATAAATAAAACACCTATGGTGCTGTTGTATGTCCGTGTCTCAAAGATACTGCAGAGCTAGTATTAAAAGCAAAATACAACAACAAACTGTCTCTGAAATGTTTAAAAATGATAGTTTAAAAATGATATTTAAAACTGATAGTTTTCCTTGGAAAAATAGGAACCAATTTTGCACAAAATTAAAACATATGTTTTTAAATGTTCTTTTCTCCTGAAGGACACAGTACCTCCTTGGGTGGTAAGCCCTCTGAACAGCCCGGAAGGAAGGTCAGGCTCAGGAGTGGGCACCTTTCGTCTTTCTCGTAGGTGTGAGAGCACAGGGCTCTCCCCTGCGGCACGCACTCCTCCGACCAGGACCACTGGTGTTACTGTGTTTCTCTGTTAACGCAAACGATGTCAGTATGGAGCTGTTCGTTTCAGAGCTGAAACCTTAGTATTTGGGTTTAATCGCAGCGTTGGCACTTTTTGATAAAGTCGCTTTCGGGTTGCATTTGGTGCTGGGTTTCTCAAAGAATCTCTGTCACTGGTAGAGAATAGTGTATCAGTTTCCAGTGCGCCATTCAGGGACGTTAAATTTAAATCTTCAATGTACCTTTCGGCTTTTCAGTTAGACCAGGTGACTGTGGGTGGTGGGGAAATATGACCAGATCAGTGAATCGGACTAGTTGTCAGCTGTACCAAACATTTCCCTGTAAAATAAATTACAGTATCTGAAGAATGTGCGAATGAGATTGAAGTTAACAGTTATGTGACAAGCGTGTCAGAAGGAATCCGCATTCAGTGCGCCTATAGTATATCCCGGTGCACAAGCACTGGCGCCTCTTCTGTGATCAGGCCGCCCACAGGAGTGAGCGGGACTGTGAGAGTGTATGCCCCCTGGGCTTTTTGTTTAGGGGCCCAGAGCATCGATTAAATCCTTGCAGAAGCCCAACTGACCTCTCTCCAAGTAACTCTGGATTACACGTGTGACTTATCTAAACTTTCTCTTTAGAAATGATTTTTGGTATGTTTTTTGTTCAGTCCATAAATATTCAACACTGACCCCCCTTCATAGTATCACCCAATAATTTAACCGCAAATGAGAGTGTTTCTTTCCTTCTGCTTCTGTGCAATTGGCCACATTACCAGCAGACCAAGATTCCTGAAAATCCGATCACTGACGGAACATTAGCTCCACAAACCATTAGTTACTGAATCAGTCAGGTGAGACCTGGGCCTGGCACAGACAGGGCGGCATGCGGCGCGGCCGGCGCGATTTCTCTCAGGGTTGTGGGGTGAAAACGTCTTGCTCCTCTGCTCAGGGTCGCGGCGGGGCTCCTGAGGTCCAGCCTGCGGAGGCCGCGCGGGGAGAGGCAGCGGGAGGCGCACTGACTGTCCTCCCTCTGCCCCGTGCTCCCTGACGCGCTTTCTTTGCTTCTAGCAGGAAGAAGCAGAGCAGAAACCGCTGATTTCTACCCCGAGGTGGGATCCCCTCTTGGCCGACTGGGGCAGGTGTTAGATTTTGTGATTCTGGAATACCGCTTTCCGACAGGGGAAGGAGTTTTCCCACGGCGTGGGGTTTAAATATTATTATACAAAACCCAAAACATACACAAACATTAATTATAACCCGCTAGTGCCATGAATGCATTTGTAAAGCTCTATGCTAGTGGCCATGGCAGAACGGATAACCTGTTAGAGGTGGTGGGGAAATGTCAATAAATGAGCTGTATGATGTAAAATAAATATTCTCCAAGAAGGCTAGAACACACGGGCTGCTTGAACCGTGGCCGTGATAGTGAGAACTACAGGAAATTACGTGGAGTTTATTTTGCAAAGTGAAAATATAGACACTAAGTGAAACTCACATACTACTCATGGGACTGTAATAATTATACAGCCACTGTTGAAACAGTTTTCAGGTTCTTATAAAGTTATGCTTATAATTATAGTGCAATCTAGCAGTCCTACTCCAAAGTATTTTCTGTCAAGTGGAACGCTGACCCATATTCATGTGGAAACCTCATGTGGCTATTTCTACTAGTTCTGTTTAAGTCTGTCCAAGTGGAATCAGTCTGAAGCCCCTCGGGTGAGGAAGGGGTTAAACGAACTGACACATCTGTACAATCAAACACCACTGGGCATTAGAAAGGAAAGAACTCCTGACCCACGCAGCGGTGCCGGGGACCTCAGCCGCGTTGTAAAGGTAAAGGAAGCCACACCGAAGCGACCGCACAGGCCAACACCCCACTGAGGGGCTCCAGCTCCCTCCACGGGGGCGCCAGCGAGGGAGTTTTAGCTTTTGAATAATACAGTTTTTTCCTATCTTGATGGTAGGCGGTCACATGACTGTGCATTAGTTGAAACTCTTAGGACGGCACAGAAAACAGACAAATTTTACTACATGTAGAAGAGAAATAAAAATGAAACTCTGAGGCTGAGAGTGAGCTGCTGAAGGTCACTCAGTGCTCCTCTGATGAGACTTCTGCTCTAACTTCTGCGGTGCTCTCTGGAAGCTGATAGCAGCCATCTGTCTTGGGCGCCCTTCCAGGAGGAAATCAAAGCCATCAGCTCAGACTCTCTCACTCGTAATTTCTAAGACATGATTCGACAGAAAAGAAGCAATTAAAATGGAATTTAACCAGTGTTGTCTATGAACAGTCAATGAACCCTATGAGTTGTACATTTTTGGGTGTTACAATTTTATAGATAATACGAAAGTAAAGATATTTACCAGTTAAATGAAATGAGCAAGAATGTTAAGAATAAGGGAGTATGTAATGTAGTTGTTCCCAGGGGTAGAAGGAAAATAGAAGAGATAAAGATACAGGAGTAATGACTGGAGGAAAGAGATCAAATCATGAAGGTCGGAGTGATATTCATGGAAGATGAGCAGCATTTCTTTGTAGAGAGTAAAGAAAAAAAATGCAGCAGACAGCACTCGGGAGGCAGAGACAGGAGGATTGCTGAGTTCGCGGCGGCTTGCCTGGGCACCATAGTGAGCTCAGGGCCAGCCTGAACTACAAGGTGGGACCCTGTCTGAAAAGAAAAAAAAAATGCAGCAGAGACCTGGGCATATGTGAAGATGAAAAGCAAGGACATTTAATTGTTATTTGGATGACTCTGATTTCTTTGGTCACTGTCAGATGATGCTATCTACTGAGTAGGAAGAATGAGCACGTTTTATAAGCTAAAGGAGAGTGAGTGTTATTAGAACTGTTGTCCTGGAAATAAAATAGAAATTTAAATTAAAAATGATGAAGAATAAGTGGCTTCATAAGTTACATGTTATAGAATCATGTAGCATTTTTACTACATACATAATCCATACCACACCCTGGAGAAAATCGCTTTGTTCCACACTCTAGTTTCAGCCCTGTAATAGTGTTTGGTTCACTGTAGGCATTTACTGAAACCGTTGCAAATAGAGTGGTACCTTGGTTTATGAACTTAATTTATCCCATGAATCTGGAAAAGTTCGCCGAGTTTGTGTTCATGCTAGAAAGACTATAGCGGTTGTGTTTGTTACCTGTTGCAGAGTTTGCAAAGACAAAAAAAATTTTTTTTTTTTGAGACAGGGTCTCGCTTTGTAGTTCAGGCTGGCTCTGAGCTCACTATGTAGCCCAGGCAAGCCTCGAACTCAGCAATCCTCCTGCCTCTGCCTCCCGAGTGCTGGGATTATGGGCGTGAGCCACCACACCCGGCACTGTGGTATGTGGTATTGATTGCTGGTAGGTGTGAGTCTCCACACCCAACATTGTATGTTGTTACCGGGGATCGAACTCAGGACCTTGCGCTTGCGAGGCAGGTGCCAGAACCACTGAGCTAACCCTCTGGCCCTGCAAAGACAAAATGTTTACAAATACTTTATTTGTGAGCCAGACTGTTTGCAAACAAAAGGGTTTGTGAACTGAAGCACCACCATAGAAAGATATATGTAGAATAAATCTCTCAACCTAGAAATGAAAAAAAAAAAAAAAGAAAAAGAAATATGCACAAGGGTCAGTTCATGGCGTGTGACCTGCATCGCTGTGAATGACCAGGCCTTTCGAAAGGCTCCAGCCCCGACTCAATGCTTTGCTCCCACTGTCTTGCAGACCCTAATGATTTCTCAGGTGACACTGGGTTTAGAACAGAAAAATCTACAGGTGACGGAAAGTAAACACAAATTTGTTTGAGGCTAAGTACAGGAAAGGAAAATAACTTCCTTTGTTTACAAGGAATCATTTAAGAGGGATGTAAATGTTCTAAATAGGCCAGGGATTTAGCTCAGTGGTGCCGTGCCTGCCTGGCAAGCACATGGGCCTGAGTTCAATTCTTGGTACTGAAAAAAAAAAAAAAGACAATTTGGATGTTACATAGTGCTACACAATGAAAATAATTGTTCATTTAAAATAAGTGAAATTTATAGTGTATGAATTATGTAACAAATTACCAAAAAATCCCTAGTATATAGAATCCATATGATATTTATACTTATATATACATACATATAAACATACATGTGTATATGTATGTGTATATATATATATATATATATATATATATATATATATATGCTTTTTAATGTAGCAGTTGGGATTGAACTTAGGACCTTGTGCTTATGAGGCAGGCATGGTACAATTGAGCTAAATCTCTGGTTGTAATATATATTTTATGCAGAACATTGAAATCAGTAAGTGAAATAGAACAGAAATTATCTAACAGAATTAAGTATTGCCTGAGTAGGGTTATATTTCTTCAGAAAGTTGAGAGAAACAGCATAGAACTTTTTTTTATAACATATATTAGCTAAGCTAGCACTCTCCAGCATGACATAAGTACACCTTACATTAACTTAATGTGGATAACTTTCTTACTATCAGCAGTTTGCATATGGGTTATATTTTCCTCTGGGAATGGAATTGGATGGATTGCCCTTTAATTGGGTAAAATTCATTATAGATTCTGCTGTAGTTGTCACAGGGGTGACTTTGCTGTTTATATAAGCTTTTCACAGAAGTGAAAAATGACCAGCATACCTAAGGATGAAGACGAGCCAATAATGAATGAGCTTGCCACGCTGGCCCGTTGCTTAAAGACAGTTGTAATTTTCTGAGAGCCTTTGTGACCATTTTAAGGAAACAAAAAGATAAATGAGAAACAGAGAATGAAGTGATGCCAGTGAACTCAGTGTGAGTTCTTTCTGGTCATTACTAGGTGACATTAATCTTCAGATTGTGTCATCTGCTATACATTCTAAATTTTATAAATGACATTTCTATCATGTTTCCCCAAAACATTCTTGAAAAAGAACAGAGTGACACTGGGTCCCGATGATGGTTTGATACTAAATGACGGATGCGACTTAGATTTGTCCTGTAGATTTTTCCCATCAGCCCATGAGAGGTCCGCACTGTCTCCTTGGGTGTGACATTCCTTCTACTGGGACCATTCGTCTGAGTTCAACAAAATCTGAACATCTTCTTGCACAGGCTCTTGGAAAAATGTGTACACTATAATAGTTGGCACATCTAGTCTTTGACCAATCATTTAAAGGGACAGCTACTTCTTATCCTGGACAAATAGGTATTTTGTTAGTAAGAAATTCCTAGGTAAACAGCCTTTAAACATGATCTGACTGGGCTGGAGATTTAGCTCAGTGCTTCCGGCACCTGCCTCGCAAGCACAAGACCCTGAGTTCTATCCCTGGTAACCACATGCAGTGCTGGGCGTGGTGACTCACGCCCACCAGCGATCAATACCACATACCACAGTGCCGGGTGTGGCAGCTCACGCCTGTCATCCCAGCACTCAGGAGGCAGAGGCAGGAGGATTGCTGAGTTCGAGGCTTGCCTGGGCTACATAGTAAGTTGAGGGCCAGTCTGAACTACAAAGTGAGACCTTGTCTGAAAAAAAAAAAAAAGAAAGATTTGACCAATGCTGCTGGGATTTCTCATTGTAGACCTTGGTACTAAACAATGTTTTACACAGTGCTACAGATCTTAATCCTAATTACTCCAGGAGGTTGAAGCAGGAAGAATGCAAGTTCAAAGCCAGTCTGGGCAACTCGGTGAAAAATTTTCTAGAAAAGAGAAGAGAAGAGAAAGAAGAGAAGAGAAGAGAAGAGAAGAGAAGAGAAGAGAAGAGAAGAGAAGAGAAGAGAAGAGAAGAGAAGAGAAGAGAAGAGAAAGAAGAGAAGAGAAGGGAGGAGAGGGGAGGGGAGGGAAGACAAAGGCTGGTGTAGCTTAGCTTGGTGGTAGAATATCTGTGTGTTTGATCCTAAGTACTACAAACACACACACACACACATGCACAAAAGGAAAGGAAAAGGAAAAGAAAGTTCTAGAAAGGTAGTAGAATTGAGAATGTATTGTAGTATCTGCTAGATATGAGATATGTTTTTGCAAGGAGTGCTGTTGAGGAAAATAGGCTAACTGTGCAAAACAGTTTAAGTCAAAGTAGAAAATGAAAAAGCAGCAACACACATCATCCACAAAAGAAATGTATATTTTAATTTCAATTTAAAAAATACATTAATTTTTAAATAGTGTTGCACCCACTAAAGAAACATCCATGCAGATTATTTAAATTATATCAAACAGGAGATTTGCAAACACCTTCACAAAAAATCTTTTAGACTATACTTACTTTACTTAAAAAACCAATCAGTTAATTCCCTGTAACATTAAAATGTATCTCACATATAACTAAACTCTGATAAAAAGCTGTATTTTTTTTTTTTTTGAGACAGGGTCTTGCTTTGTAGTCCAGGCTGGCCCTGAGCTCAGTGTGTAGCCCAGGCAAACCTCGAACTCAGCAAACCTCCTGTCTCTGCCTCCAGAGTGCTGGGATTACAGGAGTGAGTCACCATGCCCGGCACTGTGGTGTGTGGTATTGATTGCTGGTGGGCGTGAGTCTCCACGCCCAGCATTGTATGTGGGGTTACCAGGATCGAATTCAGGACCTTGCACTTGCGAGGCAGGCGCCATAACCACTGAGCTAAATCTCTGGCCCTACTTGTTCAATATTAATGATCAAGATTCAGGATGTTCTTACTGATCTATAGACTAGGAAGAGAAACCAATTAAAGAATTTGTTATTATCCTGGTAACTGATAATGCATTTGGGAAATTTTCTCATGCAACTGATAAACATAGCCCAATTCATGGTATTTTCCTTTCATTATCTGAGTGATATTCAGGCAGCACAGTATGAAGGATGTTTGAGCAGGAGATAGTAGTATGACTTCTCAGTGGATCAGTTGTTCAACAATAAAATGAGCCACTCCCCTAGATACTATAAAAAATGAATAAATGAACAAAACAGTCTAAAGCCAAATATCACAATGTAGATCCACAAATTTACAGAGAATATCATGACTACTAAAAGGCAGTATGTGGTTTCAGTGCATATGGTTTTGGATAAAGTATTTAAAAAGTTTCCTATAGTATTTGTATAATCATTATACTAGGAAACACCAACTCTCCTTTCATAGTAGATGCATATCATTAATTTTATATTTTTCACATATCCTTTTCTATAAATTGTTCTTTGGCAAAAATATTTTAAGACATTTTTTGATGCTAAATATTGATTGGTATCATCCTTTTTCTCTAAAGATGTTACATTTGCTGCAAATGACTTCTTTGAGGAGAAGGCAAAAACTGGAATCATCAGTGATGATCATCGAACTGCTCTGAGGAATAAAGAGACAGGCATAAAGGCTGAACCTCTTTTTAAGAAACTAGAGCTTGTCTAGAACAAGTGATTTCTGTACTGAAAACACTGCAAAATATACTCAGGGAAACAGATCCTCTAGCAGTGGGATAGTCAGAAAAGAGAAACAGTTCAGATGATGTCATCAGTCAAGGAAAAAGATGAAAAAGGCAGAATTTCAAAGATTATCTTTTAGTCATAGCTAAGTCAGCTCTATTCTGAGTGGTCGCTGAACTGCTCATCAACTTCCTTTGGATTCTGCTTTATGCACCTAGGTGAAAATGCAGTGCCCTCCTCCTGCTGTCTCCGTAGTTCAGATCACGAGAAACCAGAAAATCAAGGGAACAAAGCTCGCCGCAGTGCTGACATAACCTTAAACTAATGCGTCTGGCAAGAGAAACAGTTTG
>PVIC010046858.1:0-14085 GCA_004025085.1 Thryonomys swinderianus
ATTATATGTGGTTACCGGGGATCGAACTCAGGACCTTGCGCTTGCGAGGCAGGCGCCGGAACCACTGGGCTAACCCTCCGGCCCTGCTACTTACAATCTTTTAAAATGTCCTCGTGCTTAGAGAACTTTCTGCGATAATAAAACATGACATGACCTCTCCAAAAGGAAGGAAAGAAGGACTCTCACCTTTGGATGCCTCATCTCGTGCTCCTCCCACTACGCTCTGACGGCTGACAGACTCTTCTCCCCAGACTCCTTTTCCACCGCTGTACCCTGCTGAGTCTCCCTCATGTGGAGTCCACGGGAAAGTCGCTGAGGTCATCTGAGCTTCACGCTTCGGCCTGCTTTTCACTTGACCCACTCAGCTTTCACTTTGACTTCTCTTTCTTTAGACAGCAACCAAGTCCCAAGTCGCCCCTCAGTCAAGCTCACCTGTCTCTGGGCTACTCTTTCAGTGCTCAGTTAGGCAATGGCTCCACGGCCCCAGAATGCCTCCTTTCAGCCTGGATATGCCTCGTAGTCTCCACAGTTGTACTGCAAACCTCCTTTACTAAGAATTTAGGGGCTAAACAAAGGCTAATCAATGGTCCTCCTGCCATTTACAGATGACAACCGAAGGCCCACAGACTCGGTCTACAGCAGAGCAGGGAACAGGCCTCGGGGCTCACTTACAATGCTCTGTCCACTCCTGTCTCACCGTTGCCAGTTTAGCACCTGTACCTTGCAAACAATACATCGGTGGTGGTGAGACTGTGGAACTCGTGCCACAGGCAGATGTTTGCTCACTGGAAGCTCTAGAATGTTTGCCATCAGTGCTGTAGGCTGTGGGTAGAGGCCTAATCCTGGTTCTTGTGGGACTGGAACAAGAAACCCCGGATACACGGATCAAAAGGAGTGTGAAATTAGGACGGGCCAGTCATGCCTGGGGCTTAGCAGCTGCTCCCTACAAGGGTGGTCAATTCTCCACGTCCTCCTTACAAACATGGGGCTGCTCCAGTGATACATCCGGCCACCAAACAAAGAGTATCCTGAGTTACTCACTTCCATCAGATCGCCGGTTTTCGAAGCTCTGCTTTCAGATAACGGGGCCTTTGCCGAGTTAAAACAGGGAACACATGGAATGAGCCTCTTTCTACGCTCGAACAGCAACTGGAAGCAGTTTGGGCAGCTGCTTCCATCACTTATTCCAAGGGGACAGACAGTCACTCTGTCTCTAAAAAGAGCTCTTCCCACAACCGTAGTACACAGTATTAGGGATAACGCAGGATGGTCTTCCTGGGGCAGTTTACTAGGAAAATCAATCCAGGGAAGATGTGTCAGCTAGGATCCATATGACTTTGATCCTCAGAGCTGAGCCACACACGAACATTGATTGTACAGTTAAGAACATGCTGCTATGACTCCACAAAGGATCACAGTCCAGAGGAAATCTCAAGAGGTCACCGAAGCTCTCTGTTTTTCCCTCTGTGCAGGAATCCGCTGATAAACCCCAGCACTGCTGAGTTCCCTGACAGATAAGAGGAATGGAGAAGGGAAAAGAGGGGAGAGGGATGGCCAATTATGAACAGAGTTCCTTTTTCAATCTAAAATGTCTTTCTCTCTCTTCCTTCCTTCCTTCCATTTGAGACAGGGTCTCGCTTCGTAGTTCAGGCTGGCCCTGAGCTCACTATGGAGCCCTAATTAGCCTCGAACTCAGCAGTCCTCCTGCCTCTGCCTCCCGAGTGCTGGGATGACAGGAATGAGCCACCACGCCCGGTATTGCAGTGTGTGTTACTGATTACTGGTGGCCATGAGACGCCACGCCCAGTAGTGTCCTATGTGGTCACCACTGATGGAACCAGGGACCTTGTGTTTGCTAGGCAGGCGCGGGAACCACTGAGCTAAGTCTCAGGCCATCTTACCCTTTCTGGTAATTGTTTTCCAAGGGAACTGGGGAAAATGAAGGAAAAGAACACAGAAAGGAAATCAAAAGTTGCTTCAGGGGCCGGAGGGTTAGCTCAGTGGTTCCGGCGCCTGCCTCGCAAGCGCAAGGTCCTGAGTTCAATCCCCGGAAACCACATACAATGCTGGGCGTGGAGACTCACGCCCACCAGCAATCAACACCGCATACCACAATGCCGGGCGTGGTGGCTCACGCCTGTAATCCCAGCACTCGGGAAGCAGGGACAGGAGGATTGCTGAGTTCGTGGTGGCTTGCCTGGGCACCATAGTGAGCTCAGGGCCAGCCTGAACTACAAAGCGAGACCCTGTCTCCAAAAAGCAAAAAAAAAAAAAAAAAAAAAAAAAAAAGTTGCTTCAGGCCAGAGGATACTCTAGTGGTTAGCAACCTGCTTCCCAGCTAGGGAATTGCTTTAAACTTTAGTTTAACCACACTGGAACCAGGCCAGGACCTTTACCACTACAACAGGGATACTGGGGTAGTCTTGTCTTTCCGTGTTTCTATAATGTTAAGGATACAGGTTCTGGTGTCAGACAGCACGGGATTGTTGTTTATTTGCTTTGGGGCTCGGTGTTGAACTCAGGGCCCATGCTTGTTAAGCATGTGCTCTACCACGGAGCTACTTCACCAGCCTGGCATGAGTTTGAGAACAAGATGTACTTACTTACAACTTGACCTTGAAAATCTTACGGCACATTTCTAAGTGTCAGTTTCTTTATCTGGAAAACGGGCCTCTACAAAAACCAACTAAATAAGATTTTATTTTATGAAAAAATAAAACTTCATGACAAAATAGTAAGAGAACAACAACAGTTTACATAGTGACATATGTGCACCCCTGTTCATAGCAGCTCAGTTCGTGATAGCTCAACCTTGCAAACAACCCAAATGCCTATCAAGTGGAGACTGGATAAAGAAGATGTGTTTTTTCTATAAATGGAGTATTACTCTGCCTTAAAGAATAAGTTTGAGTCATTTATACTCAAACAGATGTACCTTCAGGACACACTTATAAGTGAAATAAATAGGTCACAGATGTGTAAATATTGTATCTTTTCTCTGGTATGAGAAACTGAAGATGTTAATGAGTTCTAGAATGTCTGATGGATATTGTGAAATAGAAAATATTCAAAGGGAAATTGGTGAAGGAGTGAGTAATGAGGGTTAAAGAAAAAAAAGTGATGGGGCTGGAGGGTTAGCTCAGTGGTTCCGGCACCTGCCTCGCAAGCGCAAGGTCCTGAGTTCGATCCCCGGTAACCACATAGAATGCTGGGCGTGGAGACACGCCCACCAACAATCAACACTGCATACCACAATGCCGGACGTGGTGGCTCACGCCTGTCATCCCAGCACTTGGGAGGCAGGGACAGGAGGATTGCTGAGTTCGCGGCGGCTTGCCTGGGCACCATAGTGAGCTCAGGGCCAGCCTGAACTACAAAGTGAGACCCTGTCTCAAAAAAAAAAAAAAAGGTGATGGTAATAAAAAAGGGAAACAAAGCTTATCTATCTAGGGGGTGGGGGGTTGTGGGTGGGTAGAGGAATAGGAAAGAATGAGAATTAAATTGTGTCATATACTGGTACAAATTCCCAATATTGAGTATAATCATAATGTGTATATACAATGCACCAATAAAGATAAAAATTTAAAAAATCTTAAAAATGTTAATTTTAATTAATATTAATTTAAATATTAATTTTAATTTTAATTTAAAAATTAAAAAATAATAGTTGAAACACTGTATTATAATCATAAAAGTAGATACTTCAAAGATTCTCTCATAAAGAAGAAACAGATAACAGCACAAAACTTTCTTTTCAGGGCCGGAGATTTAGCGCAGTGGTTCTGGTGCCTGCCTAGCAAGCATAAGGTCCCTGGTTCCATCCCCACTAACCACATATAGCAGTACCAGGAATGGTGACTCACACCCACCAGCAATCAGTATCACATACCACAGTGCTGGGCGTGGTGGCTCACGCCTGTAATCCTAGCACTCGGGAGGCAGAGGCAGGAGGATTGCTGAGTTCCAGGCTTGGCTGGGCTACATAGTGAGCTCAGGGCCAGCCTCCACTACAAGGCGAGGCCCTGTCTAAAAACAAACAAACAAACATATATATACTACCTTTATTTAGCTGTCTTCTACTTTAATATATGCCCTGGTACATTGCTGAATTTGGTTACTGTAGGAGCCTTTTGGTCTTTTAAGTATAATATCTATTTTTTTTGATATTTTTAATGTAATTTATTTGAAATGCTTCCAGAAAAGTTTAAGGCCATTATACAAACACATTCATTCCATCAAAACTGATTTGCTGATTTCCTTCCCATAGGCCAGCACCTGAGAAACCTCTTTTCTTGATACACTGGCCAAAGTGGTCAATGGCTCTTCATAGAATGAGTCATTCTTTTCCCATCATCGAAGGACTTTTCTCTGCTTCTATCTGCAGCAGGTTCATTCACTTGCTAATTTGTAACTTGAGAAACAAAGTAGTTTTAAGTAAACTTGTAATAGAAAAATTCACCACTTTTAAAATCTATATTTTTGCAGAGTAAAAGTGACCATCATATTTTTTGCTTTTGAAAAATAATAATGTAATATACCATTTTTATGTCATTAACTCTTGTTATACAGCTTCTTTGAATGCACGTGATCTATGTACACAATAAAAGGACAAAGTTGTACTTGCTGCTTTCTTTTCTGTAAACTTGAAAGACACAGAAGACTAAAAAAACTTTTTTGGCAATCATTTAGAATCATTACTACTAGTGCCGGTGTGGGTATAATTTTGCACAGGTCATTCTAAATATTTACAATCACATGGAGCTTTACTGTGTATTTTGCTAATTTTTTTTGAAAGGTCTGCAAACCACTCTGCTCTGTGAATCAAGGCTGCACAGAGAGGTTACAAGTTTGGCTAGCTGATCCTAGTCGGTCAGGTAATGAAACTGGCTTCTGGAGTACGTAAAGATGATTCTGATGACAGCACAGAACCAGAGACATAAATGGAGAGCCCCATAAGTAAAGTATCTTGTCATCTGAAAACAAGGATACTTTAAATTCGCTATTTCCTGTACCTATCCTATTTATTTCTTTCTCTTGCCTGATTGCCCTAGCTAACCTTTCAAGGACTGTGTTGAACAGCAGTTGTGATAGTGGACACCCTTGTCTTATTCCTGATTTTAGAAGGAAACTCAGTTTTCCCCATTAGGTATGTTATTGGCAGTAAGTTGTAGATAAATGCTTTTTAGCAGGTTAACATAAACTCCTTCTAGACTTATTTTTTTTTCCTATTCTGGACAATTATAATTTTTTTTTTGAGACAGGGTCTCACTTTGTAGTTCAGGCTGGTCCTGAGCTCACTGTGTAGCCCTGGCAAGCCTCAAACTCAGCAATCCTCTTGACTCTGCCTCCTGAGTGTGGGGATCACAGGCGTGAGCCACCATGCCCAGTGATCATATAATTTTTGTCCTTGCTTCTGTTTATAAGTTGAATTACACTAATTGATTTGTGTATATTGAATCATTCTTGCATCTCTGGGATGCAGCTTCCTTTATAGTGTCTGACCTTTTTAATAATCTGTTGCATTCCATTTGCCAATATCTTATTAAGGATTTTTGCATCTATGCTCATTAGAGAAATTGGAATCCTCATTTGCTTTGCAAATCAGGATAATTTTAGCTTCTGAGAATGATTTTGTAAGTACTCATTCACTCTTGATTTCATTAAAGAGTTTGAGGAGTTTGATGTTAGATTTTCCCTTAAGTTCTTTCATTTTAGAAAAAAAGTTTTATTAGTACAGGTTTGCAATTCATTAAAATTGACTTTCACCTTAGGGAGTAGCTAGCTACATGTCTATAAGGCATTTGATTCTTTTTTATTCCTCTTCTGCTTGTCCATCTCCTTTCCTAGGTCTCTAAGTCCCCTTTCCTCATTATTGTTATATTATATTCAGTTCATGTTTCCTGCACACAATGTTTCCATTCGTTGTGCGTGTCTGGTTACATACATACCACACATCTTCAATCTTTTACTTCCTCACTGCCTCCTCTCTTTCCTTGCACTCAGGCTCATTTTTGTTTTTGAATTTGTTGGTACATATTATACATTGTGATCACAATCATTGAGAATTTGTACCTGTACATGATTTTATCTATCTATCTATCTATCTATCTATCTATCTATCTATCTATCTATCTATCTATCTATCTATCTATCTATGTATAGATATATATATTTTTCTTTTTTCTTTTTGAGACAGGGTCTCGCTTTGTAGTTCAGGCTGGCCCTGAGCTCACTATGGAGCCCAGGCAAGCCTCGAACTCAGCAATCCTCCTGCCTCTACCTCCCGAGTGCTGGGATGATAGGTGTGAACTACCATGTCCGGCCCAGCTCATTTTTAAATCACTTATCCCTTCCTTTCCTCATCCCTCATCTTTCAATCCACTACCCTTTGGGAATAATCTATCTCTCTACTTCCTATTATCTATCTTTAATTTTGTTCTTCATTTTTACTCTGGTTTTCCCATATGAGAGAAACCATGTGATTTTTCAAAAATTGAATTCTTTATCGGTACATTTTATATGCAGCTCACAATCACACTCAACATTGGGAATTTGTACCAGTATGTGACACAAGTTAATTCTCATTTCTACCCATATCCCTACCCACATCACAATCCCTACCCTCTATATACATGTGCTTTCTTTTTCTTTTCCAATCATATTTATTCTTTCCCCTCATTATTTTCCCCCACCCCATTCCCTCTGAATATTTCCTATTTCATGAAATCTATCATACATTATAGAAGAAACCATGTGATATTTAAGCTCATGTATTTGATTTATTTCACTTACCATTATGGAATTAAGGTGCAACCATTTTCCTCCCAATGACTCAAATTTATCTTTATGGCAGAGTATTACTGCATGGTGTGCAAATACCACATTTTCATTATCCATTCATCTGCTGATGGATATATAGGCTATTTCTAAGATTTAGCTATTGTGAATTGTGGTACTATAAATAGGGTTATGCATGTATCATTGTAATATGATGTCTTTAATTCCTTTGGGAAGATACCTAAAAGGGGAATAGCTAGGTGAAATGCAACTTTATTTTGGAATCTTTATAGGTACATTGCATATAGACATTATGATTGCACTTATATTGACAATTGGTGCCAATATATGACACGATTTAATTCTCATTTTTTTTCCATTTGAAATGCAACTTTTAATTTTCTGAGGAATGTTCATACTGATTTCCATCATGGGTATCCTGGTTTGTATTCCCAATAGTGTAGAAGGGTTCCTTTTTTCCCTGCAACCTTTCTATCATTTGCCATTGTTTGATTTCTTATTGATGGCAATTTTTCTGGGGTATGATGGAATCTCAGTGCTGTTTTAATTTGCATTTCTTTAATGGCCAGTGACGATGAGTATTTCTTCATGAATTTATTAGCCATCTGTACATTTTCTATGAAGTGTTTATTTCCATTGGTCACCTCACTTTGTAGTTCAGGCTGGTCCTGAGCTCACTATGTAGCCCAGGCAAACCTTGAACTCAGCAATCCACTTGCCTCTGCCTCTCAAATGCTGGGATTACAGGTGTGAGCCACGACACCCAGCATTGTGGTATGTGGTACTGATTGCTGGTGGGCGTGAGTCACCATGCCCAATGTTGTTATATGTAGTTCCCGGGATTGAGGATTGAACCAGAGACCTTGCACTTGCTAGGCAGGAGCCAGAACCACTGAGCTAAATCTCCAGCCCCTCCATTGCTCTTTTTTTTTTTTTTTGAGACAGGGTCTCACTTTGTAGTTCAGGCTGGCACTCAGCTCACTATGTAGCCCAGGCAAGCCTCGAACTCAGCAATCCTCCTGTCTCTGCCTCCCGAGTGCTGGGATTACAGGCGTGAGCCACCACGCCCGGCTCTGTGGTATGTGGTATAGATGGCTGGTGGGCGTGAGTCTCCATGCCCAGCACTGTATGTGGGTACCGGGGATCGAACTCAGGACCTTGCACTTGCGAGGCAGGCACAGGAACCACTGAGCTAACCCTCCAGCCCGGAAGTTTTTTGCTATTACTTCTGTAAACAGTTTTTAAAAAATTGTGTTATCTTTTGATTTCTCATTAATTTCAATTACTGTCATATGTATGTCTTCTTTGTGTCATTTAACAGATGTTAAAACTTTAAAAATACTTGCTTGTTGATTTTAAGGTAGCTGAACATTGATTATAGCCCCGTCTTCTAGATCTGACATTGTCTTCATACTACATGCTGCCTATAGATTCAATAATTTCTTGATCTGTGGATTTCTGTCTGGAAGTTTTTCATGGACTCCTGTTGTTTTCTGTGCTGGGCATTCATATTTTTGATCTCTTTATTTAGCTCCATTAGATTTTTATTAATGCCATCTCCATATTTGCTGATCATTTATTCCATTAGGACCATTGTCTGATTAGTTATACCTGCTTCAAATTCACTGAGCTCCTTATTGAAGTGTTTTACCTCCATTGATACCCTTTAAGTTATTTATGCTATGTGGCTTATGATTTCCTCCTCCTTGATTCCCCCTAGACTGGTTATGGGGGGAATTGTGAATTTTGGGGGCATTTTGTGGCCTTGCCTTTTCATGTTTCTATTGTTTTGTTTATTTTTTTGTATTGAAGTTTATGGTTTCTTTGACCCAGTGCCCAGTTCTTCAGGAGTGAGCCACATTATTTATGACCTCCAGGCAATTCAGATATTTTCCTACAGAGAAAACCCATTGACATCAATAACTATGTCACTGTGGGTAGAGTAGTAAAGTTAGCAACCACAATAATGTAAAATATCAACTGGTTGCTAACAAACTCTAAGAATTCATGAGCTGCCTTTAATCAGAGCAAAGAGATCTATGATTTTAGTGAAGACATTTAGGCCACCCAGATACTGACCTAGAGTAATTCATACCACCAGCTTCTGCTAGACATAGGCTGTGGTGCGAGAACTCAGGTATATCACTGGACTAAATGCCATCTCCTTTAGGCCTACCCCCTCTGAAGATTACACCCACCAAACCTGGCCTCCCACCATAAAATATAACTATGAACCCACTGCCTGATTCCAAGCTTCCCAGGGAGTTCCAGGAGATCCTTGTTTGGCTTTCATCCTTTTGAAGCTTATCTGCCCAATCTGTCTCTCACCCAGTGTATGTGGTAGAATAATACTCAGTTGTATAGAGAAACTCTCCTCCTGGGTCTTGGTTTCATCTTCAGTGAGGTAAATCTTTTGGTTGTCACCTCTGCCACCCTGTGCTATGGAGAACCTAGGAAAAGAGCTGGCTAGTATTTGGTAGTTTGGCTGCTCTCCTCTGCTCCCAAGTGGCTCATGTCAGCCCTAGGCCAGCAGCAGTGGGAGGGCATACTGGGTACATGGAGCCCCTCTCATTTTGTTTCCTCCATGGATCACCTGAGGCCTATAGAGGGGCATGTGAGGTGTGTAGAGCCTCTCTGCTCCTTTATCCCACATGGGTCATGTGAGGCTTGAGTTGACAGGGAGGATGAAGTTCATCAGGTATATTTTTTTCTGTCTCCTGTGTGGGTCACATGAGGCCTGGGCCAGCAGCAGCAGCTTAATGTATGTTTTATGAAAATTAAATAACGTAAGAGATATGCATTTAGAAATTATTTTCTTTGGGAAAGAAATGAGCTACTGCAGGGGAGCCCATCTGCCTCATGCATACACTTCTTTAGCTAGCCCAGGTTTGTTGAATGGTTGTTATGTGAAAAGGTATCTGTTATGATTTATATCTAGGTGCCTCTCCAAAGTCTCATGTATTCATAGGAGGAGATTTTGAAATAGTACTGAATTATTAGGGCATTATAACTGACTTGGTGTTTTTTTTTTTTTTTGAGACAGGGTCTCGCTTTGTAGTTCAGGCTTACCCTGAACTCAAGGCAGCTCAGGCTGGCCTTGAACTCAAAGCAATCCTCCTGCCTCTGCCTCCCAAGAGCTTGCATTACAGACATGCACCACCATGTAGGGCTCTGATTTGTTTTTAAGACATGGAGTCTGGTTGGAAGAGGTAGATTATTGGGGGCATGACCAGGAAGGCTACATCTTCCTTCCTGGCTCCTGCCTTTACTCTCTGCTTCCTAGATCCCATGAGGTAAGCAGTTTTCTCCCACCAGATCTTTCCACCATGTCTTCCTGCCTTGAACTGGTCAACTGTGGACTGAAACATGAGCCAAAACAAACTTCTACTTCTGTGAATTGTATGTGTTGGATATTTTTGTTCCAGCAACAAGGAAAGTGATTACAACAGTGTGCAGAAGTTAATGAGTGGTTTAAGATACGTAAGCCAGTCAAAGTGTCAGAGAAGTAAAAGTTAGCATGTACATAGCACTTATGTGACAGATCCATGTCAAAAAATTCTTCACATTTTTTTATGTTATCTCATTTAATTTTCATAGTAACTTCATAAGGTAGATTGTAGGGAACAGGGGTAGGGGATATAACTAGAACCTTTTCAGTTAAGTTCTAGTCTCCTGTGAGCCCCACAGTACAAGGCAAATTAATTAATAAATAGAAATGAGAATTACAGAAGAGGCTCAGCTTGGGCCTGATACATGCTATTCTGGCTACCCTGTGTAGCAAAGTCAGCAGATCCGCAGACCTATGCTTGCCACCTTTTTCTTACTACGTTTTGAGTAACAAAGGACTCAGAAGACTGATAGGGCAGGGCAGACAGGGACAATAGTCCTTGAGGAATTATGTAGATGAAGATCCTAGCCGTAGTTCTGCCCTGGAGCATCATAACATGTGGGACCATCCGAGTCCCTGTTGCTACCAGAGGTGAAGACAAGAGTCAATTCTCCAGTGAAAGTCCAAGACCCAGTGACAGTCCTGATTGTGCAATAGGATTGCTCTGGACAGTGGATAATAGTGTTTTATTTATTGCCCTCAAGTAAAGAGACTAAGAGAGATTTGATGAATAGCTGTTATGGTGTGTATCTTAAATATCTCCAAAAGATCAATGTATTGGAAGCTTAGTCCCCAGAGTAGTGCTAGTGAGAGGTGGTGGGACCTTTAAGAGTGGGATCTGGCCAGGCGTGGTGGCTCATGCCTGTCATCCCAGCACTTGGGAGGCAGAGACAGTAGGATTGCTGAGTTCGAATCTTGCCTGGGCTACATAGTGAGCTCAGGGCCAGCCTGAACTGCAAAAGTGAGACCCTGTCTCAAAAAAAAAAAAAAAAAAAAAAAAAAAAAGAGTGGGATCTGGAGGAATTCTATCAGTCACTGGGGGCATATTGTTGAGGAAGATTGTGGTACCTCAGCCTCTCCCTTTTTTTTCCTCTCTTTCACTTCCTGGGTAGTGGCTTCATATTACCATGTACTCTCTGCCTTACTATAGGTTCAAAAGCTATGGAACCATATACTGGTACAAATTCCCAATATTGAGTGTGATCAGGATATGATGTGTATATACAATTACCAATAAAGATAAAAATTTTTTAAAAAGCTATGGAACCAATAGATTATGGATTAGAACCTTTACAATTTTGCTCCTAAATAAACTATTTTTTCATTATGAGTTGATAGTCTCAGATTTTTTTTTTTTTTTGAGACAGGGTCTCGCTTTGTAGTTCAGGCTGGCCCTGAGCTCACCATGTAGCCCAGGCAAGCCTGAACTCAGCAATCCTCCTGTCTCTGCCTCCCAAGTGCTGGGATGACAGGTGTGAGCCACCATGCCTGGCACTGTGCTATGTGGTATTGATTGCTGGTGAGTGTGAGTCACCACGCCCAGCATTGTATGTGGATTGAACTCAGGGCCTTGGGCCTGCAAGGCAGGTGCTGGAACCACTGAGCTAAATCTGCGGCCCATTCTCAGTTGTTTTTATTATAGTGGAAAAGTGGATAACATTATACTAGGCCATGCTGCTAGTAAGAGGAAAAGTGGGCTTTCAAACCAACTCTGGCTGACATTAAAGTCCATGGTCTTATCTGCTATGCTATACTCCATTTTTCAGTATAAGAAATTAGGGCCAAAGGGGTTGAGTGGCTTGTCCAAAGCAAACTAGTACCAGAAGTAAGTCTAACTTTGGGTGTTTTTTTTCTCTTGTTCCCAACTGCATTATCAATGTCATTTCTTCTATCCATGGGTACTTTGCTTCTGGAACCCTGTCACAATGACCTAGAATTCCAGGGAATACACAATCATGCAATCTTCCAGCAAAAGCAGAGTTTAATATTCATTATTCATGATACCTGGCCTGCAGATGAGTAACCAAGGTGCCAAGAACATGAAAACCTTACCCCAGGTTCCCTGCTGTACCAGGAGCAGATAAATTCTTAACTCTCAAGTCTGGGCTTGTTTCACTTGAATATCTACACATGTGCCCACAAAGCAACAAAGAAAACAATATAGTTCTAAAGAAAATCAGACAAAAGAAATATAGTCTATTCCTAGTCTCCTTTTAGTTGAGTCTTTGGAAGCCTCCTGGAGTTGACACAGAAACGAGGTACCTGAAGAGAAGGTCAGGGCCCTGCAGGGATAGAACAAAAGAGGTTGGAAAAATCATATACTTTTGGTAATAGGCAGGGGGAAGGTAATGCCATGGTCTTAAAAGCTTGGAAGGTCATTCTGTAGAGGCATTGTTTGGTCTCAGAGGACATGGATGAGGGCAGGAACACAGGTATAGCTGTAAACACATTTCCATCTGGGTCCATAGCCATAAGCTAACACCTAGATTTCGGCCTGATGTTCAGGGCTCTAGTGGCTATGGAGCAATGCTAGCCAAAAGATTGGCCTACCTAAGCCAGAAGGTAGCAAACATGAAAGGAAGCTTGTTTAGTGAACCCAAATACCAGCTTGTGTGCCATGCTTGGCTGCCTGCATTTGCATCATCAGGGTCATTCAAGGGCACTATTATATTTGGGAAGTACAAGATCAGATCAACTAGTATGTAGAGAGCAGAAGAAGGAGCTCTAATTCAGAAAAGCGCTGTAGTTTATACCCTATTAACCCTGTAATTATCTTGGGAGTGGCGTACATTGCATTGTATTTGTGTGACATCTGTTAAAATCTTTAGTTGCTCAAGGAGACTATTTCAAAAATACCATATCTGATGCTTTATTTTGGCATTTATTCACTTTAAAATATCCAAAATGCCTTACAAAATGGATGTCTGCTAAAGCTTTCTCTGACTTTTAAGCATAGAATGCTGTGAATAACAGCATCAGGAAATGGACTTGGACCTTTGGGTTCTGGAGATTCCTAAAAAAGAAGCCCAATGGAATGTTAAAAAAAAGATGACTGTGGTTAAGTTAGTCAATTTTTCTGTTGCAAGTAACACAAAACCACAGACTGGATAAATTTGAAGGAAAAGAGGTTTCATTTGGCCTGTGGTTCTGGAGGTTCCAAATCCCAGAGGGTGGGCCCATTTCGGGGACTCCAGTGATGTCTTTCTTGCTGGCAGTGCCCTGAGGCCATTCAGTATAAGGCATCACATGGCAAGAGACAGGGAATGCATTAGTGCTTGTGTCTCCTCTGGTCTGTCTCTCTCCTTATAAAGCCATCAGTATTCAATCATAGAGGTTCCACTCAAATGACTTTAGCTGATTCTAAATACCACTCAAAGGCCTCACCTGTAAACACCATAAAAGATTCTTTATTCTTTTTTTAAAAATTGAATTCTTTATTGGTACATTTTATATAAACATCATGATCACACTCAACATTGGGAATTTGTACTACTATATGGCATGAGTTAATTCTTTCTTACCCATTCCCCTACCGAAGCTACAACCTCGCCCATATACATATTCTTTCTTTCTTTCTTTTTCTTTCTTTCTTTCTTTCTTTCTTTCTTTCTTTCTTTCTTTCTTTCTTTCTTTCTTTCTTTCTTTCTTCCTTCCTTCCTTCCTTCCTTCCTTCCTTTCTTTCTTTCTTTCTTTCTTTCTTTCTTTCTTTCTTTCTTTCTTTCTTTCTTTCTCTTTCTTTCTCTCTTTCTCTTTCTTTCTCTCTTTCTCTCTCTCTTTCTTTCTTTCTTTCTCTCTTTCTTTTTCTTCCTTCCCTCCTTCCCTCCCTCCCTCCCTCCCTCCCTCCTTCCCTCCCTCCTTCCTTCCTTCCTTCCTTCCTTCCTTCCTTCCTTCCTTCCTTC
>PVIC010046859.1:0-14087 GCA_004025085.1 Thryonomys swinderianus
GCCCCCCAGAATTCTTTTTTAGACCTTCCCAATACAGCCCAGCAAGTACACTTGTGTCTAAACTACTTCACAATGGGTTCTATTCTTTTCCTTTTTGTTTTTTGATACAGTATCTTACAGTGAAGCCCAGGTTGGCCTGGAACTCATGGGGATCCTCCTGTCTCAGCCTCCCAAGTGCTGGGATGACAAAGGTGTGCCATCACCTGCTTTTTCTGTAAAGTCAGTATGGTCTTCCTGGGGCTTTGGCCTTGTGACCTTGTTGAATCCTAATTGCCTCTCCATCTCCAATTACCCTTAACATACAGATCTGGGCATTAAATTTCTGACACAGTATTAGTGAAGAGAACACATACAAACTGTTTAAAAATATGCGTTGTTTGTTGGGTGTGGTGGCTCACACCTGTAATCCCAGCACTTGGAGGCAGAGGCAGGAAGATTGTTGCAAACTCAAGGCTAGCCTGGGATACAGAGTGAGTTCAGGGCCAGCCTGAACTGCAAATAAGAGACCAGGTCTCAAAAAACAAAACAAAACAAAAAAATGCTTGATGATAATGCCTTTGTTTGGGAGACAAAGGGGAAGATTCATCTTGATGTTGAGGAAGGTGAAGCTTGGAGACATTAGGGTCCTTCTCTAGGCCCCAAAGATCTCTCTAGCAGGGTGGGGAGGGGCAGGGTATGCAGGAGGCAGTTTACTTCTAGTACAGGTGCAGTGGGCCCTGGGAGGAGCTGTGCCCCTGAGAACTTCCTGGGAATAAGTTTGCAGCCGGTGACAGCCAGAAATACTATCTCAGGTTGCATTCTGAACCCCGTTTTTCTCTCACAAATGTCACTCAGATTTCCTAGGATGCGTGCCCTCAAGGTTTGGGTCCGGATTCATCCGGTGCGGGGCAGTAGCGCCTTCTCTCCAGCAGGGGGCGCGCTCCTCGCTATGTAGGTATGCATTTATGTAGGTATTTATCATACTGGGGATCAAACCAAGGGCTTTGTACTTGCCCTACCGGCGCTCTCCCATTGAGCCATACCCAGCACAAGCTCCCCGAATTTTTAGGGGATCTGGAAGGTCAAGATGTAGCAGGCCTAAGAAACGGGCTACCTCCTCTGCAGAGGGCCCCTCCTTTTATTTCAATATTTACACTTGCTCCTAAGATCTCCCTTGACCTCTGCCACCTATATCATCCTCAGGGACTACCTTATCCATGATCACTTCTGGGGACATTTTTCCTTCCCAGAACCTGCTTCCCACCCCCACCCCACCAAACCTAGTGTCCAGACCAGAGTCACTGGGTGACTTTGACCCATCAGTTGTGTGGCCAGTCTGAGTAAGAAATACTGCCCTTTGGCAAAAATTTGTTATTATTTTTTAAGCCAATCTCAAAGTGGCCTCAAATTTCTAACTTTTCTTTTTATTTTGAGATAAGGCCAAGCTCGCTGTGTAGTTCAGGCTGGCCTTGAACCCGAGGTGATCCTCCTGTCTCAGCCTCCTGAGTTTGGGGACTACAGGTGTAGGTCCCATGCTAGTTTTATGGACATATCTAAGATCTAAACCCTGAACTCAGCACGAGCTGTGCCTTGCTTGGTAACTGTGCCATACACATGTCGTGCCACCCTGTGACTCTCAGGACATAAACACAAGCTGATTCTCTTGCACTATAGCACGTGAGCTGGGGGACCCAGCTGGGGCTCTTGGAGACTTCCTGGGCCCAAATTCCGGGCCTCTCTGCTGCTCACTTCCTCCCTCAGTTCCAGCCCTGCTGGCCACACTAGGGCTTCTGACCACTAGGGACTTCAATATTCTGGCCTCTGTGACTGGTGCAGGGCCCGAAATCAGCATCCCCTTCTCTAGAAGAGGGGCTTGCTAGGTGTGGTGGCACACTTGGGAGACTGCAGCAGGAGGATCCCTATGAGTTCAGGGCCAGCCTGGGCTACATAGTGAGTGCAAGCGCAGCCTGAACTACATAGTAAGACTCTCAAAAAACAAAACTGCAGGGATGGAGGGTTAGCTCAGTGGTTCCGGCGCCTGCCTCGCAAGTGCAAGGACCTGAGTTTGATCCCCGGTAACCACATATAATGCTGGGTGTGGAGACTCACACCCACCAACAATCAATACCAAATACCACAGTGCCGGGCATGGTGGCTCACACCTGTAATCCCAGCACTCGGGAGGCAGAGACAAGAGGATTGCTGAGTTCGCGGTGGCTTGCCTGGGCTCCATAAGTGAGCTCAGGGCCAGCCTGAACTACAAAGCGAGACCCTGTCTCCAAAAAAAAAAACTGCAAAAGGCCAGAGATTTAGCACAGTGGTTCCAGTGCCTGCCTAGCAAGCGCAAGGTCCCTGGTTCGATCCCAGTAATCACGTACAATGATACTGGGCGTGGTGACTCATGCCCACCAGCAATCAGTACTACATACCACATATGCCAGGCTTGGTAGCTCAAGCCTGTAATCCCAGTACTTGGGAGGCAGAGGCAGGAGGATTGCTGAGTTTGAGGCTTGCCTAGGCTACATAGTGAACCAGCCTGAACCACAAAGTGAGACCCTGTCTCAAAAACAAAATAAATCAACTGCAAAAGAGACCAGGGTCTCAGTAGAGTAGGTGTACTGGCTTTCCAGGTGTTTTAGAACTGAGGACTGACTCAGGCCCTTAAGCCTTTTGTTGTTGTTTTTTGAGACCGAGATTCACTAAATTATTAAGTTGCTTAAGCTGGGCTTAGATTTGTCATGCTCAGGCCAGGGATTCAACTCAATGACGCCACACCTGCCTGGCAAACACAAGGTCCTGAGTTTGACTCCCAGTACCACAAAACAAACGTGTCATCCTCCTGCCTCTGCTTTCTAAGTGCTGAGATTATGTGTATATACATTTTAAGTGTTTTATTCTACATATTTGCAATAGCTGGCAGGAACGTTCTTTGTGGGGAGTGGGTCCATGACACAGTTTAGTTCCTTTTACCCCCCCCGTATTCTGGTCCCCTTCCCATTTACAAGGGCACCGTCTCCCTGTGGACTGTTCTTTTCTCTTTGCTTATGAACAGGACCCCCGAGGAGTCCTTCAGGACCCCTTTCTGTGAGTCAGTCCTCTTGTCCCCATAGGTGCTGGAGACCAAAGCCAGGTGCTGTCTGCCAGGCAGGGGCCCACCATGGGCCACTGCACCCCATCTAGCCCACCCAGGTAGAAAAAAATCGCTCACTGGTGGTTTATTGTTTGGCAGGTACAAGTGAGAGGGGATGGTCCTTGGGGGGCACTGTGTGGCTCTATCCACAGCTGGGGCCTGCCATGGCCCTGTGCCGGCTGAAGTGACCGGTGAGGTAGCACATGGCAGCGCAGATGCTTTCCCGGGTCCTCCGCTCCATGGTACCCAGCACTTGAGTGACAGAGCGCAGGGCAGAGACGGTGCTGGCCACCAGCCCCGAGAAGCCAGCGCTGGCATTGCGCAGAAGGCTGGAGACTGAGTGCAGGCCAGGTCCTGTGCCAAGCAGCAGGTCACTGGGGGAGCTGTGGCCAGTGGCCAGCAGGCCCAGTGCCCGGCCCACGCCCACGGTGGCCTCAGGCCACACCAGGATGTCAGAGAGGGGACCTATGGTGCCCTCCCCTCTGCCCAGCAGGCTGGTCATGGACTGCATGTAGTCATTCTGCTCATCGGCCTCATACAGGCTGGGGTCCAGGGGCCATGTCCCCATGGAGCCCCGAAGCTGCCCCGGCGACGGGAACATGCTGTCCGCTTCCGAGGCCGGGCTCGCGGCCTTTGGAGCTCCGGTTCCATTCTGAGCTGCGATGGACGGATCAGAGGTGCCCAAGAGCAGGGTCTCCGCCTGTGCTGCTTCTTGCTGCCCTTCGGCGACACTCGCTTCTTGTGCCATCCCTTCCTGACCCTGGGTGTCACCCGGGGAAGCCAGGGAGCTCTGAGTGACGCTCGAGTGCTCGGCTAGCCTGTCCCTCCTGGGGTCCTGGGGCAGTAGAGATGCCTCTCCGGGCCCCTCCTGGCTGCCGCCCTCAGCAGCTTCGTTCTTGTCCTTGTCCCCAGAAGGCGAGTTGGGCTCAAGCTCTACACCCTGGTGCTCTTCTGACGCTGCATTGCCATAGGCTGTGGAGGGGGCGCCAGGGAGAGGGCCCTGACTCGGGGACCCGCCTGCCGGGCTGTCCCCAGGCCTGTCACTCACCGCGGGAGGGCCATGGGGGGGACTGCTGGTGGCCCTGGCCTCTCCCGAGGGCCCCGTGGTCATCTAGGCCCTCTGCTGCTGGAGCGGTGGCCGTGGCTCTGCCGGGCACCACGGTCCGAGTGCTGAGGTCATAGGAGCTGCCGGTGGCAGGTGATGTCACAGCAGAGCGGGCTCCTGCGCTGCGGCCAGAGGGGGCTGAGTCTATGGGACGACTGGGACCCGAGCTTGCAGGGATATAGGGAAGGAAAAAACGTCTCTTAGTAAAGGATAGAGGGACACGTTCAGGCGCATGCACAGCCTGGGGCCTCCAGGAGCCGAGATGGCTGTGACTTGGTGAATGGGTTGGAATCAGTGTTTATCCGGGACCCTCCTGGCAGTTCTGCCCACACCCGAGTCCACATCCACCCGAGTCCACATCTCCCTTAGCCGGCCTCTCAGCAGTGAGTGGGAAGAAGCAGAGGCCCTGAGCGTCTCCCTGCCGGGGAGTCAGTCACCCTCTGACCCAGGATGGATGCGCTCCCCCTGCACCCCGGCGTGTTCCTGAAGACACACAACCGCTGATAAACCCGCTTGCTCACGCTGGCCTAGAGTGAAGGGGCTGCCAGGGGCAGAGAGGGGAGGAGCCTAGAGGGAGCCCTGAACCCTCCGGGCCTGGCCCCGCCCACCAGCCCTCCACCTAGAACTCAGCACAGATGAATCCCTCTGTAGGAAAGCGCCCCAAGATCCACCGCCTTCCTTGCACAGAGCTTTGGGGACACCCCAGATGGAAACCGGAACAGTGCGTTTGGGAGAGCAGGGCCTGGCGTTCCCGGGACCTCTAGGCGCGGGTGTCTTCTGTCTCCATTCTCTCCCGCGAGCTGAGCCTGGGAGCAGGGAAAGCACGGAGGCCACGGCACCGCGTGGATCTGAGCTCGCCTGGCTTCCACTCTTAGTCTCTGGAAGGGGTCGGAATGGGACGGAGTGACAGTCCTGGGAAGGATGCTGGCCGGTGGGAAGAGAAACCTGGCCCGGAGAGCCTCCTGCCTTGTCCTCGAAGCCAGTTCTGGGTGCCAGTCCTGGGCTGGCACACAGAAGACTGCCCTTCTTGTGACTCTGCCCACCCCGGTCGCTGGCTCCGCTCTCCACGCTGGAGGCCCCTATGTCTCCCCATTCCCTTCACCCGCCTGGGACTGATCCCAGCCCAGCCTCTAGCTGAGACCCCCTGCGATCCCAGGCCACAGAACCCTCAGTTTGCTGGCTTGTGAGGGACAGCTATGCAGCCCGCACTTGTGAAGGAGTCCCAGAGAGGACCGCCAGGTGCCATCCTTCTTCCTTTTTTTTTTTTTTTTTTTTTGAGACAGGGTCTCGCTTTGTAGTTCAGGCTGTCCTGAGCTCACTGTGTAGCCCAGGTAAACCTTCAACTGCCTCTCAGAATGCTCGGATTACAGGCATAGCCACCACGCCCGGCACTGTGGTTCGTGGTACTAATTGCTGGTGGGCGTGAGTCACCATGCCCAGTATTGTTGTATGTGGTTAAGGGGGATTGAACCAGGGACCTTGTACTTGCTAGGCAGGTGCTGGAACCACTGAGCTAAATCTCCAGCTCTTGTCCTTGTTGCTTACACACAGAACCCATCTATTCCAGGGAGCTAACACTTTCCCCAGTCTGTCACAGGTGGGTGGGATGAGACCGTCTTCTGGCTGATGAAAAGAATCAGGAAAATTGCATGGAACTTTGGGGGGGTCTTCAAAGAATTATTATTATTATTTTTTTGAGACAGGGTCTCACTTTGTAGTTCAGGCCGGCCCTGAGCTCAGTATGTAACCCAGGCAAGCCTCGAACTCAGCAATCCTGCCTCTGCCTCCCAAATGCTGGAATCACAGGCATGAGCCAACACACCCGGTAATGTATGTGGTTTCTGGGGATCGAACCAGGGACCTTGTGCTTGTAGGCAGGCGGTGGAACCACTGAGCTAAATCTCTGGCCCAGAAGAATGTTTCTTTTAGTTCTTCCCTTTACTCACTCTGCTATCAGAAATGTGAAGGTGTGCCATGGTGGTGCACACCTGTAATCTCAGCATTTGGGAAACTGAGGCAGGAGGATCACTGAGAGTTTGAGGCCAGTTTGGGTAACAGTAGGTTCAAGGCCAACAGGGACTACACCTTGAGACTTTGTCTCAAAAACAAAAACACAACAGGGCCAGAGATTTAACTCAGTAGTTTTGGCGCTTGCCTAGCAAGTGCTAGGTTCCCTGGTTCCATCCCCAGTAACCACATACAACAATATTGGGTGTGGTGACTCACGCCCACCAGCAATCACATACCCCAATGCTGGGCATGGTGGCTCATACCTGTCATCCCAGCACTTGGGAGGCAGAAGCAGGAGGATTGCTGGGTTCGAGGCTTGCTTGGGCTACATAATGAGCTCAGAACAGCCTGAACTACAGAGTGAGACCCTGTCTCAAAACAACAAAAACAAAGAACAAAACCCACAAAACAAAGCAAAACAGAAATGTGAAGGCTGGAACACCAGCAGCCATGCAGGACCATGAGGTAATCTTGAGTAGAAGGCACACATTAAGATGGTGGAATCCGAATGAGGTGATGCACGCTTTTAATCCCAGTAGCCTGGGAGGCTGAGCCAGTAGGATGGCAGTTAGAGCCCAGCCTGGGCAACTTAGTGATACTGTGAGACCCTGTCTCAAAACAGAAAATATAAAAGGGGGTGGTTATACAGCTCAGAGCAAAGGGCCTGGGGTAGATTCCCAGGACTACACAAAAAAGAGCAACAAAAAGGTGAATCACAAATACAGAAGGGACCTGGGTCTCATGTACAGGGCTCTCATCCCAGACAGCAGTCCAGACTGAGGCAACTTTTGGTTGGTTTTTCTGAGATGTAGTCTCTGCTGTATAGCTCAGGCTGGCCTCAATCTCCTGGTGATCCTCCTGCCTCAGCCTTCCAAGTTCTGAGATTATAGGCATGCAGCACCATGAAATTCTTCAGAATTTCTTTACATTAGCCAGCACTCAGGAGGCTGAGGTAGGAAGATTGCTGGAAGTTCAAAGCCAGCCTGAGCTAAACATCGAGACCCTGTCTCAGAAACAAGACAAAACACAAAAGAGCTCTTTAAAAAATTTGGGGGGTTGGGTACAGTGGCTTACTCCTGTAATCCCAGCACTCAGGAGACAGAGGCAGGAGGATTGCTCTGAGCTCGAGGCTGACTGGGCTACTCAGTGAGTTTTGAACTACAAAGCAAGACCCTGTCTCAAAAAAAAAAAAATTTGAGACAAGATCTTGCTAAATTTCCCAAACTAGGCTCAATTTCAAATTTCCTGCTTCAGACTCTCAGAGCATCGCCATGCTGTGCTGAGATTTCTGGCCTTGAGCCTGAATGTCCAGGTTCTGTGCGCCCGCAGTGAGGCCATTCCTGACCGCTGCACAGCCACCTTCCTCTCCAGCTGCGGTGGGCACCAATGTATGGTCTTCACCCATGCCACTGCCTCAGCTGGTCCCAGGGACATGGCCTGGGTGTGACTCCATTCTTCACAGTGTTGACACCTTGGGTGTGGGTGGTCCCCAGGGACCAGGGGAGCTGGAAGGACCCCAAGGATGCAGGTGCCTGGGGATACAGGGACAGCTGGGGGAGGGCTAAGGTTGCCGCCTTGCCCAGCACAGCCTCTGCCTTCAGGCCAGTTGTGCCTCGGTATGTTGGATTACGTGCTACAGTTTCTTGAAGCAGCAGGGGCAGGCCAGGGGGAGCCCAGGGATAGGATAGAGTAGGACTGAGGGGGCGGAGTCATCAGATGATGCCACGGTGACCAGTGCCCTCTTTGTGCAGCCGCGGTTTAGCCACTGGCCTTCACTTCCAGATGGGTCATGGGGCAACTTCAGGGAAGAAGCAAGACTAGCACAGGAACCTGAAGGTTGTATTGTTGGGAAAAGAAGGGTGAGAACTACACCCTTCTTCATCAAAACCAGCAATGAAAGCCCAAAAGGGAAAAATAGCAGGCCCAGGTGACCCTCGCCTATCATCTCAGCACTGAAGAGGCTGAAGCAGGAAGATTGCTCAAGTTTGAGGCCAGCCTGGGCTACACAGTTTAAGGCCAGAATGGAACTGCATAGCAAGATCTTGTCTCAGAAAAACAAACCAAAGAAAGAACATAGATAAAGATCTCAAAATGCTCTGGATACTTTAAGAACAAATCACAACTGAGAAAAAAATATTCATGATCAATACTATGGAGCGTTCAGATCTATACATGTAAGATCCCAGACAGATTGATGACTCCATTAAAGACTCAGAAACACTGTGCACAGGATGGAAACCACCCAAAAAACCTGGACAGCTGGTACATGTGGGAACATGTCCGATTGTAGCATTAGTCAAAGAAGATATGAAAACAAGACTATCTTTATTTATTTTTGTATTTTATCTTTATGTGGTAAGATTTCAAATGATTACAAGCAAATTTCTCCTAGTTAACTGTATTTCCTGTTTTTTTTTTTTTGCTTTTTGGAGACAGGGTCTTGCTTTGTAGTTCAGGCTGGCCCTGAGCTCACTCTGGTGCCCAGGCAAGCCGCCGCGAACTCAGCAATCCTCCCGTCTCTGCCCCCCGAGTGCTGAGATTACAGGCGTGAGCCACCACGCCCAGCATTATATGTGGTAACCGGGGATCGAACTCAGGTCCTTACGCTTGCGAGGCAGGCGCCGGAACCACTGAGCTAACCCTCCGGCCCGTATTTCCTGTTTTTATTTGCTATTTTAGATAGACTCTTATTTGCACTTCAGTCTGGAGGTCTGGGAATGTAGCTCAGTGGTACTGTGGCTATTTTGTACTTCAGGCTGGATTTGAACTGATGATAGCCCAAGTTGGCTTTGAACTCTTGGTGATTCTCCTGCCTCAGCCTCCGGAGTGCTGGGAGGACAGGCATGCCCACTACAACTAGCTTTCTTTTGAGCTTTTGTTCTTTTGTTTTAAAATTATACAATTCATTTGCCCTTCCAACAATGTGTAACTATTACTTAAATGACTGGAACAAATTTGCAAGTTAAAATAATTCTTTCCTCTGAACCTCCCACAAACCTGGGTCCTTCAAGCCCAGGCTTCAGCCCACTGGAGAACAGAGGGTGCCTCAGCACCGCACCCCACCCCGGTCCCAGGCTTGACGGCACTCCTAGCCCCCCCTCTGCAGGGCCCTCCCTGCCCTCAAGCTTGGGGGCCCAGGGAGGGGAGCAGACCCAGCTGCAGTGGCCTCAAGAGGCTTTGGGTCAAACTATAAGATGTCCCCAGGGTAGCATCCTTTCCTCCACCCCTCCTGGGGACTTTAAGTACCACTGAGGCCCTCAAATGAATCCAAAGAGATTAAAGATATTCTGCTTAGGGCCAGAGATTTATCTCAGTGGTTTCGGCACCTGCCTAGCAAGCACAGGTCCCTGGTTTGATCCCCAGTAACGACATACAACAATACCACAACCACCAATCAGTACCACATACCACAATGCTGGGTGTGGTGGCCCACGCCTGTAATCCCAGGACTCAGGAGGCAGAGGCAAGAGGATTGGTGAGTTCGAGGCTTGCCTGGGCTACATGGTGAGCTCAGGGCCAGCCTGAACTACAAAGTGAGACCCTGTCTCAAAAAAAAAAAAAATCTGGGAGGTCGTTCTGCCACAGACCCCTTGGCCTACCAGGTGCATGGGTCTGAGCTCCCTCCGAGCCCTGAAAAAAAGAGAAGCAAAAGAGAAAGGCAGGTACTCCTGGAGAGCAGCGCTCCACCCTTCATGGCCTGGGAAAGGACAGCAGAGCCAGGCCGTGTCTGCGCACAATCTTGTGACAGCCCAAGTTACCGGGTAGTTTTCTTGTTATTTAAATGGAAGGTCCACTGGGACGGGGAGAGAGGAGACATTTGATAATGCCTCTAGATGCCCAGTCTGTTTGTTGTTGCAAGAAAGGCTGACTTCACACCAAGTGTCCAGGGCTTTGCTGAAGGAGACCGTAGAGGAGAAAGTCCCACAGACCAGAGGTCCATACAGCCAGAAGATGCCAGGCAGCCCCCCCACCCCTGTCTGACCCCATTGCCTTCTCTGCAGGTCTCTCAGGTGTCTTTCTCCCTCCCCAACCTTCACTGGTGCCTGCTGCTGTCTTATCCATAGTGTACCAGGTGCCCAGGGGAGAGAGAAGGCTCAGCAAAGCAGGCCCAGTGGCAGGGCCTTGGGGGCCACACCAAGGAATGAATCCACTGTGCTAGGAGAGCTGGGGCAGCAGGGCAGGGCTCCGAAGATGGCACTGGCTTTCTCCCTGTCCCCTCTCAGCATACCTCACCTATTCACGGGGTTGAGGCCAGAGTCAAGTCACAGACGCAGGAAGTGGAATTCAGGTAGGGGTTCAAGGCCATCCCCTGGGTGCCAATGGGAACACTTTCAATTTGTGGCCCTCCAACTAGTCTCTGAAAAAATATTTAACTGGGCGTGATAGCTCATGCCTGTAATCCCAGCACTCAAGAGGCAGAGACTGGATTGCTGAGTTCAAGGCTTGCTTGGGCACCATAGTGACCTCAGGGCCAGCCTGAAGTACAAAGCGAGACCCTGTGTCAAAAAAAAAAAAAAAAAGAAAAAAGATACTCTGCTTGCAAAGGAAAAAAGCAAAAAGCACATGGCTGGGCACAGTAGTACATACCTCCATCCAAGCCCTCAGGATGCTGAGGCAGGAAGATCTCACATTAGAGACCAGTCTGTAGTATAGAGTGAAACACAGTCCCAAAAAGAAAAAACTAAACTAAAATTAAGCGTGATGCTGGGGCTTGAACCCAGGAGATCAGCCACACTAGAACTGCTTTTTACTGCTGATCTACGTTCCTGACCCTACATCCTTCAGAGTGAGCACACAGCCGGGGTGGGGGTGGGGCACAGACCCCAGGAGAGAACCTGGAAAGAAAGATACCAAACCTGTTGCCCCATCTCTGTAATCCCAGCACTGAAGCAGAAGGATTGTGCCAAGTTTGAGGCCATCTTGGGACACATAGTGAGAGGATACCTCAAAAAAAAAAAAAAGAAAGAGAGAGGGAGGCAAGGAGGGAGGGAGAAAGGGAAAGGAGGAGAAGGGGAGGGGGGAGAGAGAGGAAGGGGGAGAGAGGGAGAGGGAGAGGAGAGAAAGAAAGGAAAAAAGAAGAAAGGGAAAGAAAAGAGAAATGAAAGAGAAAAGAAGGAAAGGGCTCGGACTTAGTGCAAAGACTGAGGATTCAATCCCCAGTCCCACTTTTTTTTTTTGAGACAGGGTCTCGCTTTGGAGTTCAGGCTGGCCCTGAGCTCACTGTGTAGCCCAGGCAAGCCTGGAACTCAGCAATCCTCCTGTCTGCCTCCTGAGTGCTGGGATTACAGGCGTGAGCCACCACGCCCGGCACTGTGGTATGTGGTATTGATTGCTGGTGGGCATGAGTCTCCACACCCAGCATTGTATGCGGTTACTGGGATCGAACTCAGGGCCTTGCACTTGCGAGGCAGGCGCTGGAACCACTGAGTTAAATCTCCGGCCCCCCAGTACCACATTTTTAAAAAGAGCAAATTATTAAATTAGCTCCTGAAATTAGTCACAGATTGGCTTTGCTGAAGTGCAAACCCTGCCATGGTCGCTGGGTTGTGGGTGAACTCTGACCTTCTCCAAGGGCCACGGGAGGGGCCGGTGGGCCGGGCGTCACCCACAGAGAACGCTCCCCTAGGCGAAATCGTGGGAGGGGCGAGGCCCAGCTCTCTGTCGCCCCCAGAGTGTCGGATCCTGGTATGTAACTCAGTGGACCGTGGATGCCTCTGTGGCCGACTATGAGTTCCTAAACCCAGTCTAGGCCCAGCGTCTCCTTCCTAGTGCTGTATCCAAAGCTGGGTTTCGCTGTCGCTCGCAAGATGTCCAGGAGTGTGCGCATGCGGCTTGTCAGCGACTCCTGACTCCTCGGAGGTATATTTATTTAGTTTTTGTTGCATGGGTTTGTTTTTTTGAGAGAGGATCTCACTATGTAGACCAGGCTGGCCTTGAACTCACCACCTCAGTTTCCCAAATGCGGGAACTATAGCCCTGTGCACCACACCCAGCTCTCTACACGATTTTTTTTGAGACAGGGTCTCACTTTGGAGTTCAGGCTGGGCCTGAGCTCACTATGTAGCCCAGGCAAGCCTCAAACTCCCAGCAATCCTCCTGCCTCAGCCTTCAGAGTGCTGGGATTACAGGTGTGAGTCACCACACCTAGCACTGTGGTGTGTGCTATTAGTTATCGAATTTAGGACCTTGTACTTACTTACCAGGCAGATGCTGAAACCACTGAGCTAAATCTCTGGTGCCAACATGTTTTTTACTATAGTACTATTTTAAAGTTTAAGTACTCACCATATATTTTGATAATCCCTCACATACTCCAGGGCCTTGCATGTGCTAGCCAGCCCTATACCCCTGAGGTGCCCCTCAGCCAACTGCCTTCTGGACCTGGGGTGCTCTGGGCCCCTCATCTGAGTGGCAGCCATGTGCTCTGCTTTTCCTCAGCCAGGTACCCTAGCTTCAGTGAGGCCCTGCCTCTGTGTTGGAGGCTCATATGGTCAGGGAGGTCCAGCCATGGGGACAGGGACGCCAGACCATGGCGCTCTGGGCTTGGTCTCTGAAAGTCCCCGCTGTGGCCACTCCCAGGCAAATGCCAGGGGCAGCGGGGAGGTGACTGCAGCTCCACTGCTGGGGACAGTGCTCCAGGCCATGGGCCCATCCACAGCCAGCCCAACCCAAGGAGGACACTGTTGTGGCTGGTCCCCCTAGAGACGAAGTGGTTTATCTGGACTGCAACTTGGGGAACCCCAGTGAGGGCCTGGGGTGGGATGCCAAGAGGGGCAGGAAGGAAGCAGGTATTGCACACAGCCTGTAGGACCCACAGAGAAATCAGAACATGGCCAGGGCTATCCTGAGGGCTGAGGCTACTATGGGTAGGAGTCGTCTCTTTTGTTTGTGGTAGTGGGGACTGAACCCAAGGTCTTTCTGCCAGTCCTTTTTTATTTTTTATTTGGAGACAGCTTCTCACTAAGTGGCTAAATTGCCTAGGCTGGGCTTGAACTTGCCACCCTCCTGTTTCAGCCTCCTGAGTAGCTACGATTATGTGCAGCTGTGCCCTCATCCTGGCCAGCTCCTGACTTTTTTTTTTTTTTACATAAGGTCTCACTATATAATTCAGGCTGGCCTTGACTCACTATGTAGCTCAGACTGGCCTCAAATTCATGGTGATCCTCATGTCTCTGCTTTCTAAGTGCTGGATTACAGGTGTGTGCCACCACACCTGGCTCAATTCCTGATTTCTTAACTAAAAACAAGAATGGAGGGCTGGAGGGTTAGCTCAGTGGTTCCAGCACCTGCCTCGCAAGCGCAAGGTCCTGAGTTCGATTTCCGATTACCACATATAATGCTGGGAGTGGAGACTCATGCCCACCAACAATCAACACCACATACCACAATGCCGGACGTGGTGGCTCATGCCTGTAATCCCAGCACTCGGGAGGCAGAGACAGGAGGATTGCTGAGTTCATGGCAGCTTGCCTGGGCTCCATAGTGAGCTCAGGGCCAGCCTGAACTACAAAGTGAGACCCTGTCTCAAAAAAAAAGAATGGAGTCTCTTCCTAGCCTTTTCTGTTGCTGACTGCGAGGGGCACACGTGTTCCCTTGGAATAGACAAACTGGCTTCCAGAAGCAGAGGTCCGGGGACACAACTGGCCCTGGAGAGGAGCAGTAGCCTCCACTCAGGCTGGCCTGGCCTCAGCATGGACTCCAGACCTAGGGAGGCTGATGCGGCCACTGCTCCTCATAATCACTTCCAAGAAGTTTCTGAGAAAGTATACCTGGTAGCAGGGCCACGGTGAGGCCACCGTACTGGGGCCTGGGCCCCGACCTGCTGCCTGCCACGCTCCAGCACCTCCTCCACACCAACTCCCC
>PVIC010046860.1:0-14085 GCA_004025085.1 Thryonomys swinderianus
TCTCCTCTCCTCTCCTCTCCTCTCCTCTTCTTTTTTCTTTTTGTACTGGAGATTGAACTCAGAACCTTGTGCTTGAGAGGCAGGAGCTGTGCCATGGAGCTAAATCTCCAGACCACTTCCACTTTCTAATGCATTTTCTTCAGTTACTTTTGAGCCATTATCAGAAAAAAGAACCTTAAGTCTAGAATTTATAAGTAGCTTTTTGAAACAGCTAAGGCTTTCTCTGTCATCCTCCTCGAAATCTTTTCAGCCTCAAGTTTTTCTTTTCTGCCTATTTTAAATTTAATTTTCTATGTACTAGTTTTATGATGTGTAATCTTAGAAAAATTTTTCTAATGTATGCATTCAATGTTATATATCCCTATGACACTCCCTAGGAACAAACCCAATAAATAGTAGCAAGCTCAAGGTTTGTTGTCTTTGCTGCCTAGAGTAGCATTGATCAGGCCTAAAACTCAGCTTCTTCTCTAAGTCTCATTTCTATTTATTAATTATTTGACCTTGTGCTGTCATGGCTCACAAGAAACTAGGGGTTACTGCAAACCTTCTAGTAATGCCCTCCCTTCCCTATTCCCTACAGATACGCTTATCTATTGAACTTTTTAAAAAGAGTTCTACAAACTAGTATTCTCTGAACTTCTTGAATCTGTAGTCCACACTCTGAAATTAACATGGGACAAATTTTCATTCATTATCATTATTATTTCCAATATGGTTCTGACATGTCTTTTTTTTATCTTTTCAATATTCTATTACACATACGTGAAACCGTGTGTAGTTATCCCTTAGTTTTTACTTATTTTTTAAATTTTTGTTTTAGTTTTTTCTGTTCACTTTTCAGTTTGAGAATGTCTACTGTGGTATTTTCCAGCTCAAAACTTCTTTCTTTAGCCAGGATCCACCAGCTAATAAGCCCATGAAAGTCACTCTTCACACCTATGTTCATGTTTATGAGCGCTATCATTTCTTTTTAATTCCTTCTCAGAATTTCAATTTATTTTCTTACATTATGCAGTGGCTCTTGTTTTCTTACCAGAGTTTTTCTTTTAAAGCCCTTAGTGCAGTAATAATGGTATTTTTGTTAATTTGTTTTGCTCCAAATTACTGATGGAGTAATTCTAACATGGTACAGATTTAGTCTCTTCAACATTTTACTTTACTTTGGTTTTGCCTAATGCTTCCAGTATCCATTATATTATTATTATTATTATTAAAAAGTAGACATGGACCTGAAGCCATGAATTGTGGTACATCAGTCTTTAACAAGGAGGTGATAGTGTGTGTGTGTGTGGGGGGGGGGTAAATCATTCCATAGTCCTACGATTAGGTCTTGATCTTCTGTTGAGCATGTAATTCACTCTGCTAACTTTATTATGCTTCATCCTTTTCGGGGGAGGTGATAGAGGGATGTTGTAGTGTGAACTATCCCTTGCCTCAGATAATTTAGCCAATGCTAAGACTTCCGATCAGGTTCAAGTAAAGCAGTTTCTCCAGAGAAGACCTCTGCTAGAGAACTCTTTGGAGTATTTCACAAGATATACTTCCCCTTCTCTCTTGCAGATCATAGGGGATGTTTTTCCCATTTCTTTCACTAGAGACCTAGTGGATATCCTAGAGGTAAAAGTCATGAAATTGAAGGCCCTTACTTTATTTCTGGGACTAGTAGATATTTATAATTTTCACATGTGTTCATACTGTGCCTTTGGCGATTGACAGCAAAAAAGTCTCCCCTCTCCCATACAGGTTTCCAAGGCTTTTATTGCTGTGTTTATGCTTTAATAAGGTGTGATTTTCTGTATCTGACTGTCTTGACAAGTTTTGAGATGGAGATTTGCCCTATTACCTCTTTTTTCTTAAGAATAGATCTATCCTGTAATCTCAGCATTTAGGAGGCTGAGGCAGGGGGATTGTTGCAAATTTGAGGCCAGTCTGGGTAATGTAGTTAGTTCAAGGCCAGCCTTAACTTCATCACAAGACCTCGTTTCAGAATATTAAAACAAACAGAAATAGGTCTAAGGAAAAGTTGAATTTTCAGTTTCTTAATCTTTTTACCTGTGATTGGTACAAACTGGTAACTTTTAGATTCTTTCAATAACATAAATACAACTATCCTCCACATAATGTTAGCAAACTGAGTCTATAAAAGTATGAAAAGAATGTATACCATGAACAAATGGGAATTGCCTCAGGCTTGAATGGCTGATTCAACATTTGAAAAACAATTGATGTAATTAATTAAATCAAAATGTTCATAATTTATATTGCGATACATCTTACAACATGGACAATTGTTGATACAACTCTCAGCAAACTAGGTAAAGAACATCTACAAAAATCTTGCAAGTAGAAATCATTACCATCTTCAGGATGTGTAGTACAATGTACCAATAAAAATATAAATAAGCTAGAAAAATCTTCCAGGTTGTATATCTTAGTGGTAAGAAAATGAAAATTTTAATTGTAAAAATGTGATAAAACATGCTGATGTGTCTACATTCTGTACATTGAAATGTCATACTGAAAATGCTTACCAACTAAACAAAAAAGAAAGGGAAGTGACAAAAGCTATATAATTTGAGAAGTATGAAATAAAATTGTATAGAAGACATTATCATTTTCATAGAAAATATTTTAAAGTTGCCAAAAGTTTTCTTGGAATTGCTAAATATTTTCTCAAGTTTTCTGGAATAAGGATTTATTTTAAAAGTCACTTTTTATATATTATTAATATATAAATTATAGCATTTGGAATGTGAAATTTAAATTATTCCATTTCTGTTACTATCCATAAAAATGTAATTACGAATATAAAATATGTATGAAATTCATATTAGTAAAACTGTAAAATGCTTATGAAAGATATCAAGGAACTAGTTGAGATATATTTCATGTATAACGTACTAAAGACTCAACGTTGGATCAGGGACTTATTTCACTGGTTCTGGCACCTGTCTTGCAAGTGCAAGGTCCTGAGTTTGTTACTCAGTACAAAAAGAGAAAATAAAATTCAATGATGTAAAGAAACGATTTCTTCTTGTCTTGGGATATAGTTCAGTGGCTCTGTGCCTGCCTGACAAGTGCAGTCTTCTTTGATTCTTGGTTTCTTCCAACTTGATTATATTCAACATAACTATAATAAAAAATCTCAGCTTATTATTTTGCAGATATCAACAAGTTGGATCTTGTTTATATGAAGAGGAAAATGACGCCAAAGATCCAGTTTAATATTAAAGAACAAAGTCAAAAGATTCACAGAACCTGATATAAAGAATTAGTATGAAATCTCAGTAATCAAATCAATGTGGTTTTAGTAAAAAAATAGACAAATAGACTGTTGGACTATAGTAGAAAATAAGGAAATACATTAACAAATACCATCATTTCATCTTAACCAATAAAACAAAATAAATTATTATAATAATGTGATAGACCAACCAGAAATCTGCATGACAAATATAATGCAGACATTCTTCTTATGAGATTAGGACAACAGATTAGAGACTTAAATGTAAAATGATAAACTTACAAAATAACTCACAAGAGATGAATGTGGTCCCCCACATCTATAATCCCAGAACTCAAAGGGTTGACGCAGGAGCAATACCTTAAGTTCAAGACCAGCCTGGGCTACATAATGAGCTCTAGGTCAGGCTGAACTAAAAGCAAAATTCTCATTAAAATAATAGTATGGGGGCTGGAGGGTTAGCTCAGTGGTTCCAGCGCCTGCCTTGCAAGCGCAAGGTCCTGAGTTTGATCCCCAGTAACCACATACAGTGCTGGGTGTGGAGACTCACGCCCACCAGCAATCAATACCACATACCACAGTGCCAGGTGTGGTGGCTCACGCTTGTCATCCCAGCAGTCGGGAGGCAGAGACAGGAGTATTGCTGAGTTCGAGGCTTGCCTGGGCTACATAGTGAGCTCAGGGCCAGCCTGAACTACAAAGTGAGACCCTGTCTCAATATATCAATAAATCAATAAATGAATGAATGAATGAATAAATAAAATAATAGCAATAACATGCAAGAAGCCAAAAATAAATGTGGGTATAGTGATGACTTTTGAAATAAAATACTAGATTTGCTCACCGTAAAAGAAACAGTAAAATTTATTAAAATTAAAAACTTTTGCTTGATGAAAGTCACTGTCAGAAGAATGAAAACAAAAACCACAGTCTTGGAGAAAACAATTGAAATAAAATAAAACAGAAAATAAATGGTTATCCAAAATATACAAAGAATTTTAAAACTCAGCATTAAAGAGAAATCAACAACCTGCTTTAAAAACCTCAACAGTCAACTCACCAAGGATAGAAACAAATGCCAAGTAAGTGTAGGTGGCAATGTTCAACATCTTAGGTCATTAGGGGACTGGGAATCATAGCAGCAAAGAGAAACCATGAATAATATAATGACCAAAGTCCAAATACTGAAAACACTAAATACTGGAAGATGTGAAACAATGGGGATTCTTTTTGCCATTTTATGAAATGGTTCAGATACATTTGAAGAGAACAAAACTAAATATATTTCTACCATATAATCCAGGAATCATGCTCTTTCCTGTTTATCACAAAGAATTATAAATATATATCTACATTAAAACCTGTTTATTGTCATTTGTGAAAGGTTTATTTGCACGTATTCGAGACATTTGTCAGGAGGAGAGTGGAGATACATCCAGACAATGGAATATTTTTCAATATTAAATGAACTATCAAGCAAGGAAAAGAAAAAGAAAAAAAACTTGAAAGTATATTACTAAGAAAGAGAAGCGAATCTTCAGGGTCACTTACTAAATATTTCAAACAACATGACATTCTAGAAAGGGAAAAAAGATGGGAACAACAGAAAAGATTAGTGGTTGTTAAGCCAGATGAAAGAGTTGAAGAAAGTGTCAAGAATCATTCTATGTAATTTTAGGGGAAAGTCACTTCATAACTAAAATATAACTATAGTGTCTAAGGCCATACGTCACCTTGCCCATAAGCCAGCCTGGCTGTATGGACACATAACTGCATTTGCTTCCCTCACAAACTTGAAGCCTCAATTATCTCGTGGTACTGTAACACTCAAAGGCAAGAATATATCAGGTGAAGACATCCTGGTTCTCTAAGAACTGAGTAGTCATAATAAAAGGAGAAAGGTTTCACCTGGAGAAAGGACAAATTATTTATTAGCCTGCTATCTCATTCTACCTACAATTATAAGAATGCCTTCCTTATCAGTGCAAGATTCTAATCAGCATAAACTCTTCAAAGACCTAAAATACTCATCAGCATAGGATTAGTCCCACCCCTTAAGTAACCTGACATTCTTTCCTGTTATTGTGGGTACCCAATAAACATCAGCTAGTTTGGAGTGTCTTTGTCCTTACTGAGGCACTAACCTCCCAGGCTCCCATGTACTTTGAAAGGACACACATTTCTATTGCCTCTCTTTAGCTCTCACCTACTCCCTTCTAGGCAGTCAGAGGACTGATTGCCCTCCAATGCAAAGCACAGGGATTTTAGGTCAGTAAAACTATTCTAGATAATATAGTAATGCACACTTGTTATGGGAGTGGTGGAGCTGAAAAGAGGGGAGGAGAATGGGAAAAAATAAGAATCAAGATACATCATGTACAGGTACAATTCTCTATGATGAATGTGATCACAATGTATATTTAAAAGGTACCTATGAGCTCAATTTAAAAAAAAATCTTTAGAATGTAAAAACACCGAGTGAATTCCACAGTCAACTATAGATAGACATTGATAATAATAATAATGTGTTAGTGTGGGATCATTTGTTGTAAAAAAAAAAAAGAAAGAAAAAAATTTTTAAAGGCCACTTTGATAAAGAATATTAATGGCAGGTATTTTTATTCAGCCATTTTTAAATTCTCCTTATTCTGCACGGTTCTGCTGTGTGTACAAAATATTACCTTAAAAGACAGATAAACAACTTTAAAATCTTATAGTTTTTGCTACCTGTCTTGTTCCTTCCTGTTTTGTTAGGTATGTTTTTATTGAAACATCTACAGATTTAAAAACCAATATTTTTCTATGTAAATGATAACCAAAAAATGGCAAGTGCAAGAACACTTATTTAATTTCTCACAGTCTCTGCAGGTCTAGAGTCGAGTCCACATTTATCTGGGCTTTCTGAAAGGCTGTGATCAAAGTATCAGGCAGGGCTGTGTCTCACTCGTATGCTTGACTGGAGAAGCATCTGTTTCCAAGTTTGCTCTGATCCATGCCAGAATTCATTTCCTTGTAACTCTCAGACTCTGAAAATATTTTTTAAATACTAGGGAAAGGAACAAGGCTCTAGAAATCCATTTTCATGTAATGAAATATAATCGCTACAAAAAAGCATTAGATGACATTTTCCATATAAGGGCATATAAAAATATTTTCTTACTGATATGATTTGCCTAAGTATCCCTGAAGGTTCACGTGTTAAAAGCGTGGTCAGCAGGTGGTGTCATTTCGAAGTAGAGAGATTTGGGGGACACAGAGCCTAGTGGTGTTTCCCAGGTGAAAGGATACTTACTTCTGAGAAGGACTGTAGGGTCAGTGCCTGTCTCTTCCGTTTCTTTACTGAAATGTAGACGATGTGCTCTAACTCCAAGCCAATGCCCTTTCCCACCATCACTAGAGACTCAAAACAGTGGAAATTGTTGGACTTTTTTTTTCTTATTAATTGCCTTAAGTATTTTTTTGGTGTCACTTAAAACTAGTTAATACGATCATTATTGTTTTATTTGGTATATAGAAATAAGTGATGGGTAGTGTTGCCATTCAAAGGATAGGTTACTTAACAGCTATGAACATTCATGACTTGGAGATTGCAAAGACTGCTTTCAAATCTACCTGTTTCATGTAGTAATGCCATTTTTATTTTGAAGAGAAGCTCTTTTTGTCCCACAAAACACTGTAAAATGACAAATACTCAAAACACAGAATGAAAGTGATGCATGTTTTGTAGTAGTCCTTGTTCCAAGAAGACAAAAAAAAAAGTCATGACAAGGCAAAAGAACCGCAATGGAAGCAAATGTAGAAATAAATGTCGGGCAAGTGATTTATTTTATTTTTAAGTACAGTAAAATATCACATAATGCGAGATTAATCCAAAAATCTTTGAAGCATACCATCTAAACTGAAACTTGATTTTTAAAAATATAAAATTGGACTTGTAGATGAAAGTGGGTGAATCAAAATGTTCAGTGAAAAGAGAGCTTCAAGCTCCTTGTGATAGGAAAGCCCAGTGTGAAATATTACTGACTGTGGGAGCCTCAAATTCAGATTGCCTCTTATTTGTTAGCAATTTAAAGCAAATATTTATTGTATTCTACTTGAATTATATTATTTTGTGCACATAATAAAATTTCTTAATTTACTAAGTGTAAGATTAAGAAGATAATGTTAGTGTTAGAAATACTTTTGATAAAAGATTGTTGTGAATTAGTTAACTTTGTATTCAATAAATATTTACTAAGCAAATGAAATTTACTGTGAATAATACATAGAGATTTTTCCAAGAATTCTGAAAGCATTATTCTCATAATTATAGCAAGTATTTCTTCAAGGGAGGAACAAATTGACTAAAATCAAAAACAAATATTGAATCCTAGAGCTGAAAGAAAAACAAGGTGACTACTTCTGATTCTCTGCTTCGTTCATGCTGCCAGCAAGTGAAATGAGTTAATTTTATGATTTCATCTAATTAAGAAGTTCAAGGTAAATTTGTGTTAATCTGAGTGGCATTATGGACAATATTAATGTTATCACAGGAATGACGAGATATTTCCTGATTTATTTAGCATGCCGTATGTGTTATATTTTCTGTCATGCTCATAACTTTACTCACATAAGACATAATTCGATACAAGTGTCAATAAAATCCCCTTTATCTTTACTCAAGTATTTTGAATTTTATATTTTTTGCTTTAGAGAAGTTCAATAATAACTAATTTGTGTCTATAGAGTCGAATCAATCTAAGTATTCCTTTCATTTTTCATGAATTGATGGAATAAGTTTGACATTGTCCCTAATACAAAGTCAGAAAATTTCCCAAATAAGGCCTGGCAGTCACTCTATTATGGATGATTTCAGCCTAGAATCTCTAAAGTAACCAACTTTAATCACAATACTACAATGTGGACAGCTGACCTTGTCAAGGTGTATATAAGTCATTTATCAGTTGTCCATATTGTGAATGCTATAAGAGCACATTATTTAATAAGATGAAATACAGAATAATGAGGACATGTAAGATATTGATTCAGAGAGTTATGCCTATTAATTAGAAAACAACAAAGTTCCATTTCTATGTGAGCAGTGTGTGTGGCTCTCCAAATCTTATTATTAGTGAGATTTAGTCCAACACTCTGAGTTCAAAAGAATGTGATTAAAATCTATGCTTCACTTATGCCCTCAAAGAACCGAATTTAACAATATCAAATCATCAATGCCAAAAGGTTTTTAATTCTTTTTTCAGGCAGTGGCAAGAAGCTGACAGTAAAACCAAAGTTTCTGGGTGATATTGTCTTCTCAATGAATCACATAAAGGATCCTTGTGACTGAAATAGAGTGATATAGAAAGTTCACCAAGACACACACTGAACATAACCTCAGTTATTGATTAAACCCTTCACAGAATGACTCTCACATACTTTAAAGAATATGGTAGATTACTTGCTGTGTGAAGACTAAAAGTAACTATTTTGATCTGAACATATATAAAATTAAGACTTCTTATTTAATTTGGGTAACTCATTGAAATTTCTATGAAGATATCATGGGTTTTGTAGTCAATGGTTTTCTTTTTATATTTAAGTTTTTGATCTTTATATTTGAAGTAAAAATTTCAATATCTTTTAAGAAAAGTGTACTGGAAAGCAGATGTTTTTTATACTCAAGTAAATTTGAAAGCTTGTAATAAATTTTAGCACATGGCAAATAAAAGCAAATGAAAATCACTATTTTAGAATATGTTTTTCAGAATTAATGAATCCTTAAATAATATGTATGGCATCTTGTAGGACCATCTCTGTACTTCAAATCTGGGAGCAGTTTCTAGTTGCTTTCCTATTACTGCAAACATCTAAAAATAATTCAAATTTAAAGTAAATATTTACAACCAGTTATCTCCACTTTATAAGTCAAATGGGGGGGGGATGAGACAGGAACCCCTCAGGCAGGAAAGGAAACTTAAGAAGTCAGATGTAGCTGAGACTACTCCTTTGAGAAAAAGAAGAGATAAGAAGCAACATGAAACAACTGAGTTAGCGAGGAGGCGTGGCCAGCGTGAGATAAGACAAAGAGGAAAACATGGGCATGCCAGGTATGTTCATGGCAACTCCTAAAGTATTGACTAAACGTTTGTCTTGAATCGAAGTATAGAATGAAGTAAACTCAGTTATGTATATTAAGTATGGATTCAAACTTGACAAGCTGATAGGAGTATATCCTGGGCTGAACCACATTTTGCCTAATTCGCGCCCACTAGGGACCTCTGAACATAGTCTCAATCAGAAATAAGTCATTTGCAGAGATAACCAGGTTAATGATGCAGTGCAGTTTTACCAGATTAAGGGTGACACGAAAGCAAAGATGACTGACGTCATTATGAATATAGGGGCAATGGAACATAAGAAAGAGACATAGACAAGAATTGCATATTATTTGAAAACACGGAGACAGATGCAAGGGAGAGTGTTATGTAAGAACAGAAGTAGAAAATATAATGATGAAGGATCATATCAGAACAAGATTCTCCCCCTAAAGCCTTCAAAGGAGCAGTCTGATGCTGACAACACCTTGATTTTGGACTTCGGGCCTTCAGACAGTAAGAAAATAACTTTGGGATGTTTAAATCACCAAGTGCTTGACAATTTGCTATAATGGTCTAAAGAAACTAACACAGTATGTACGAAGATACAAGAAAAATAATTAACATATCCCCTAAGGGTCGCAATTTTGAAGGTTAAATGCAAAAATTAGGTGGAATAGATTTAGCACTACCCAAGCTAGGGCCTGACTCACATTTCAGACACTGTATTCCCTTGAAAAGATTTTAAGTGTATTAGGAAAAAGTCTTTAGCAATCTTACCCTAAGGATGTTTTGTTAGAAGACTTTTTTTTTTATCACTCTTGCTTTAAGGTGTGTACTCTCTAGAGTTGTAAATTGTAATATTACAGTTTGACTCCCTGTTCATCTCTGTTGTAGGGAAGAATGCCTTTAACCATTTAAAATTTAAGTTAACAGTTTCCATAGCAATCATATCTCACTGAAATAATAAACTGAGAACAGTGTTTGCGTCGTTTCATATGATCACCCTTGATAATAGCAATAAACCTTCAGGGACCACTTGCAGTATTTTATGACCCTGATCCTCACCTCGGAGGGCTTACAGTTTTCTTCCTAAAATTTGCACCTTACTATTTAGATCTCCATGTACCAAAATGATAATGTAAAATAATGTTGGAGTGGAGAGTGGTTGTCACAGACCTCTAAATTCAACCTCTGTGTCAGTGGGTTTGAGCAGCCCGAGGTGCTGCTCCCGGCGGCAGTCAGGGGTCTGCACACCGCATCTCAGCCAGTCACACACTCTCAGCTACTCCAGGTGTTTAGTGTCTTTTGGTGTTGCCTGAAAGAACATTCTTAACTCTAAGGGAAAAATAATAATTTTAAAACTGCTACTATTTCTCGAAATCACAATGAAAAGGAATAATGTGGGTGGAAAAAAGTTATGTGGTACAATATTAGTTCTAAATATGGTATTAAAAAATAAGGACACATAGTGTAATCTCAACAGACAAGGCAGAGTATAACTTCCCTGCCTCCCAAAACTCTCCTAGCCACCCAAAAGAGGGAAATGTTGGGACAAATTAGCAAAAATTGAAAGAAAAATGGAAAGAAAAACCACAATAAAGTCTAATGACTCGTCTATATAAATTTAAAATATTGAAGTAAAAACAATATATTTTCTTACCCAAATACACTTTAATCAGAAATTAGTAATAACCTACCTAGAGAAACCAGAAATATTTGGATATTAAACAATATATTTCTAAATAATTAATTAATAAAAGACTAAACTATAAAATATAAAAAAGTGCATAAATACTAAAATATCTCAAGAAATGATACTGGAGGAGGACGGAGATGTAGGTCAGAGAGCCACACCAGCCTGGCAAATGCAAGGTCCCTGTTTTGATAAGAAGAGCAACATGAAAAAAAAAGAAAAGGATACTAGATCTAAAAACTGAAAGTTCAGAAAAACTCACACTGCTATGTTCAATTGATTTTTGTTGAATATACCAAAATAATAAAGTGGGAAAATGAAAGTCAACACAACAAAGAGTTATGGGATGTTCTCATGTATATGTGGGGAAAATAGGAACCTTGTGTCTTTTCTCAAACTCTACACAAATACTAGTTATAACTGAAACATTGAACTAAGTAGAAAAGCTACTACCCTATATTTGAAGAAAAATAATATTTTTATAACTTCGGTATAAAATCACAAAAAATAATAATAATGGTCATCAAAATTAAAAACATGGGGACCAGGGATTTAGCTCAGTTGTTCCAGCGAGGTCTGGAGTTTGATCCCCGGTACCACATACCACAATCTGGTGACTCACACCTGTAATCCCAGAACTCAAGAGGCAGGAGGATTGCTGTGAGTTCCAGGCTTGCCTGGGCTACATAGTGAGCTCAGAGCCAGCCTGAACTACCAAGCGAGACCCTGTCTCAAAAAAAAAAAAAAAAAAAAAAAAAAAAAAAAAAAAAAAAAAAAAAAAAAAAAAAAAAAAAAAAAAGAACATGTAACTATCATAGAGCACATATAAGAAAATATATAGCCAGACTACAGATTGATGAAAATGCTCACATAATGTGTACTTGATAATGGATAAGCATCCAGGATATGCAAAGAATTCTTGTAATGCAGCAATAAAATAACAAAGATCCCAATAAAATTAGATGAATATTTAAATTGTTACTTCAGAGAAGAATGACCAGCATTTGGTCTTAATAAGTATTTAAATTAGATCACAATGAAATAAGACTATACACACATTAGAATATTAAAATTAAAAATCCTGACAACCACATATATTGGCAAGGATGTGGAAAAAGTGGAAGTCTCAAATACTGTCAGAATATAAATCAGTGCAGTTACTTTGGAAAAATACCTGGCTGTTCTTACAAAATTAAACTTAGATGTCTCCTGTGACCCTGTATTTCCACTTATAGGCATTTATCCAAGAGAAATGAAAATATGTTTGCAAAAATACTTGCACTTGAAAATTCTTAGAAAAGCTTATATAGCTCAATCTTGGAAATAGTCCTTTTGTGTATAAGTAGGAAAATCACTAATAAACTTGATGAACGTACAATGAATAGTATTTTGTGACACAAAAGCAACAGAGTAATGAAAACTATATCTCTCCAATCAAACAAAACAAATAAATAAACAAAAAAGAGAAAACATACTGATTGTGGGGCCGGGGTGAGCCTTACCCAAAAGAGTTTATATGACTTCTTTTTTTTTTTTTTTTTAGCTGTTTGAGACAAGGTGTCACTTTGTAGTTCAGGCTGGCCTTGAACTCACTACATAGCTCAGGCAACCCTCAAACTCACAGCAGTCCTCCTACCTCTGCCTCCCACGTGCTAGGATTTCAGGCATGAGGCACCATGCCTGGCCTTTATATGAAATTTTAGAACAAAATAATTTTAACTGTGATGGACATAGGTAAGGACAGTGGCTTACTCCTGGTAAGTGCAGAGATTGGCATGTTTGTAGTTGGGAATAACCTTACTTTCTGATAGAAGTTTGGGTCTTATATATGTATACATTTGTTAAATTCAGCAAATGTATACTCAAAATGTATACATTTCGCTTTATAAATTTTACATAAATCTAAACAAATAACTATAGATTAATAATCTGGTTACAGAAATATTTCAGTGAAAACAATAGAAAGATGGACATTTAAATAAACATATGAGCTGGACATGGTGGCCCACACCTGTAATCTCAGCACTCAGGAGGCAGAGGCAGGAGGACTGCTATGAGTTTCAGGGTATCCTGGGCTCCCTAGGGAGTTCAGAGCCAGCCTGAACTACTGAGACCCTCTCTCAAAAATAAAGAAATAAATAAATAAGTAAATAAGCGTATGGTAAAACATCACAATCAAGTTTAAACAAAATGTGTATGGGAGATATGTGGATATTTACTGTAAAATCTTTTCGGTTTTGCTATGCTTGAAACTTTTATCTAAAAAGAAAGGGAGTGCCGGGCGTGGTGCCTCACACCTGTAATCCCAGCACTTGGGAGACAGAGACAGAAAGATTGCTAAATTTGATGCTTGCCTGGTCTACATAGAGAGCTCAGGGCCAGCCTGAAGTATAAAGTGAGACCCCGTCTCAAAAGAAAAAAAGAAAAACAAAAAAAGAATGGGATAAAACTCATTTAGATAATCAGCGTTTGTAGTTGTGGTAGACTCAGTGGTGGAACATTTGTATCTTCCTTCAGTGAAGAGTTTGTTTTCCACCTGGTTTGGATGGTAAAGAGTTTAACTTCCTGCCCCTTAGGAATTTCCTGAGCTGCAGAGTTTCTGCATTTGAGTTTTACATTGACTTCCTTAGAGAATTCAGTGACTGACTATGGTGAGGGATATTGAAAACCATGTCTTTGACAGGCCATTTCTAATATAGAACTTGTAATTTCTGGAGGTATTGGCCCAATAGCATCTTTGCACATTCATATATGAATAAAGTACCCTCATATTCTGGTCTTTGAATAAAGCTAACTGTGACAGGTAATAGAGTTTATTAAAGATGTTTTGCACTCACATATTGACTGGAGGGCTGGGGTTTAGAGGCTCAGAGGCACCATGTCTGCCTCGAAAGTGCAAAGTCTGGGGTTCAATCCTTAGTACCAGAAGATAGTTAGATAGATAGATGAGAAAAAATTTGGACTAGAAAATATTTATAGGTAAAATTGTAATACCACTTTTAGTTTTCTTATTCTTTGTATAATTATTGTTAATTGTCAATAAGTACAAAATTAAATTTTAATAATACTTT
>PVIC010046861.1:0-14080 GCA_004025085.1 Thryonomys swinderianus
TATTTTTCCTATTTCCTCACTCCTTCGGTCCCTTCCTCTCACCCCCTCCCATATGCTGAAGTAAAAACAATTCAGAAGAAGCAAGCTGGTGCATCATGAGGCAGGACATTCTGTCTAGAGCTCATTGTCCAGAAGCATGTGTGAGTAGATAAAACAATTGGACTCCACACAATTAAAAGAAAAAACATTAAAAATCTGTTATAAGGTCAATGATGATCTAGATAATTCATAAGTGCAACTCAACTAAAAAAAAACTTTGACTTCTTCAGAGATACCCTACAAGAATAATAACTCACTATTGAAAAAGCATTACATAACCATTGTTTTATTTTAGTTACAAATAAAACCACTGTAAAAATTCAGCAAAAAGCAGTTGAATCAGAGAATAGTTACATCTACACTCAGAAAATGAAAGCATGTTTTAAACTTTTTACTGTGATGTAGGCACATTTTATATACACATCATGATCACACTCATCATTGAGAATTTGTAGCAGTATATGACATGATGTAATTCTCATTTTTCCCATTCCTTTACCCACCCTACAACCCCCACCCCTTATATACATATGTTTGTTTCCCCCTTTTTTTAACATCACAATTTCTTCTTTTCCCTCATTATTTACCTCTACTCCCCAAAAGATGAATGAATTTTTTTAAAAAAAGGCATTTTTGGAGTTCTGAAATATGTTCCTTCATTCAGGAGAACACAACAGAAGCAATGTTAATTACTTGCTTTCAACCAGGAATGCTTTAGTTTATTTTTATAGTTTTACATTTTCATGATACCTGAACTGAATAAGTAATAAAACTGTAATTCCCTATGGGAAATTAAAAAGGAAATCAGTATAATAACATTCTTCAGGGAGGAAGACATGAAAGCAGTTATACAATCCATTAATAGATCATATTTATTATATTCTCAAATGAGGCTTCTATTTAAAAACCAATACTTTCTTCTCAATATGAATAATCGCCTAGAAATTAGGTATTTTCATCTGAATGTTTCCTCATAGGCTACTTTGCCATAATGTAGTAATCAGGAGCATAACTTTGGAATGTAATCCATTCTCTAATCCTATCATTTCTTAAATAGTCTAGGTAATTATTTTTATATACCCATAAGAAAGAGTAATTCATTCAGATATTATATTAAGGGGGTTAAACAGGTCATGTTAAGTACTTATAGCTGGCAGGTAAGTGATTCATAAATTAAATAAGCCTCATTATTATTATCATTGACTGTGAATTACACATTGTTATCACTAATTTACCCTCATGATAATTGACGTTTGAGAAGTTAATTAAGTGGTCCAACATCATAAACATGTAATGAGAAAAACTATAGCTATTAAAATCTTCTGTATCATTTCATAGCCAGATTATTAGTTTGAAGTTCAAATATGCATCTATAACTGTCAGTAGTTTTTTTTTTAATACAATGTGCAGTTCCAAAGGTATGCAAGTAAGCTCGCTATATTTTGGGAAAAAATTGTCTGTGTCTATGCTATCCCAACACCTGTATTAATTGCATATACATTTAAATTTTATTAACCCAAATCAAGAGCTACTTATTAATTTCAGTTTCCTCAGGTGTCTCTATCAGCTTTATAAATCCTTTACAATATAACTAGATTATCAGGAAAAATGAGGATTTTTTAATCAATAGATGTCTATCATAAAATAAATTTATGCAACTGACTGAATATATCAAAGTGCCTTTTGTGACATGTGTCTAGGTTCCATCTTTTTTTTTTTCTTCCTATAACATTGCAAAATGAAGGAAAGTTTAAAAGGACATCATTTAAAAGTTTAAAAGCTGACTCTCCTGACCCTGAAAGTAATTTGCTTCCAAACTGGAGTTCAGCACAAACCAAAAATTATGATAAACTCTGTAGCTTTGTGATAGAGGTAAACAATTGTTTTACTTGACTCCTTCACGAAGTTAAAAGTCTAAAGAAGCACGGCCCCCAAGTACATTTGGATAAAAGTAACACTCTATGTAAAAGCAGGAAGATCTGAAATTGTTTTTGGAAAAATCAAAAAACATGTTTGAGAGTGAGTCATTGCCTTGGAAGAAAGAGCGAAGCTGACATAAAATGTATTTGTAGATTACACACGTGGTGAGACTTACAGTGAAGGCCATGGAATAAAAGATGTTCACATTGAGAGTAACATTTTGAAATTTACATTTACAAAAATCAAGAGACCCCTGGCCTGAAATATAGTATACCTAAGTATATCTTTGCTATCATGCATGCAACCCTTCATGCATTGAACCATATGTATATTCAAAGGAAGTTTTTCTCAGCTACTACACGTAGGACTATGTGGGACATGATAGAGACACAGCAACGAATAACACAAGCATTTTCTCTCTCTCTCTTCTCTCTCCTCTTTCTATCTCTAGCCAGAAATTACTGACAAATGTTGAAGACCATCAGTAAAGAAAAGTAGACAATAAACGAAGTGGTCTAGAGGAGACTATCATAGGAGGAATGAGAAGAATCAGGAATAAATTTCTAGCAATCCGAGTGTAAAATCATGAGATGGGAGAAGTTTTAGGAGGTATAATTTGTGGGACATGGGAACAGACTGACAGTAAGAGTGTAGGTGAGAGAAGTTTAATAAGACGCCTAGGTTTCAGATTTGACGTTTTGACGAAGCCAAGTCATGGGCTCATTTCATTCCCTTACTAAATTGGGCAAATCAGTCATCAGTACAATTCAGAGCACCCATTCTAGGTTTTAAGTACTTTTTTACAAGTCGGCTTTCACACATGTGCGGGATTGAAGTCATTAACTCATGCTGTCTACCAACATTTTGTGGAAAACAAGTTAAATTTTGTTATAATTGGCCCATTTTAGTTTAAGTATGCTTGCCTCTGTTATTTATATATTGTATATAAAAGGTCTTTGCTCATTTTATGGGATTTCTCATTGTTTTTATTGTTATTAATGTTTATTTTTATGTAGGTAATTAAATATTAGCCACACATACTGCAATAAATACTAGCTATTTTCCTTTAGAATCTCTTAATTTTATTCTCTTAATCATTGAGAATTTAAAAAACACAGGAGTCCAAGAATTTTCCCACAAAATGTAAATATTACCTTAATCCAATATATTAAGAAATCTATTTTTCATTAATTACCAATATTTATTATGACCCTAAACGTTTCATTTAAAAATCCCTACTTTCGTACTGCGTTGCGTTCCAGTGATTTGTCCACCCCAAGCCACAATCACATGGCTTTGCTTAGCATAGTAAAAGTAATTATGATTAAAAAACGTTTTGTTTGTATTCACTTATTTAAACACATCAAAGTAGTTTTAATATCTAAATGAAGAAAAGGAGCTCAGAGTTGTAATGATATTTTGATTCAGATAGACTTCATTTGTACTGAAATTTACAAAGCCTGGGACATGACTACTGCATGAGCACGACATTTACTCATGTTACTAAATTTGTCTTCTATACAGGAAAAACATCTATGTACATGTGTACATGTCCCTTACATTTCATGTTAGTTTTTTATACAGATGTAGTGGTTTGATATTATTTAAAGGGGAATATTTTGAGTAAAGGGAGCAGAAAGAATGATCTGAAAAGAGGGATCCTGCTGGTCAGAGAACAGGGTAACTACAGACATCGATGATGACAAGTGTTAGAAGATGTACAGAGATAGAACAGTTGCAGGAAAAATGAAAACCAAGATCATTAGCAAAAGCTAAGCAGTGAAGGGAGTTGTTGGGAGAATCACTACAGAGATACAGAAATCACCAAGAATCTGGACGTGAGCGACTTTAGAGACATTGAGAAGAAACCGAGAAGTAAAATACTGAAGAGGCAAGGAAGGAAAACCCCGAACTCTGCAGAAAAAATTTTTAACTCCAAATGTGCATCACAGCTTGTTTGTTACTCATATACAGGAAGTATAGAAACTGAGAGTAAATTGTCATATAACAGTTAGATAGGGACACGTTGTCCACTTAATAACAATTAAAATTTAACTTGTATGATCATTTTATTGATTCATTCAGTTATTTATTTAGTATAAATAAAACAGACGGTGAGGGGAAAAGATTGATGCGACAGAGGGAAGTAGGGTGGTGAACTTAGCTTACTTGCCTCCGTCTTCCTTGGTTTTAGGGATGAAATGTCAGGTTCCAGGAAAGCACTGGCTGCAGGCACATCAGCGGGCAGTGGAGAGGACATTTGTCCATTTATACACTGATATCAGTGATGCAAAGAAAACTCAGACACCTCCTCGATCCTCTAGTGCTAATATGAAACCCGCTGGTGAGGCCAGTCTTACGAGCAAATTAAGGATTTTTACTTAAAAGTGCAAGGATTTTTTTTTTAAGTAGATCTTAGAAATATGGAAGACCAGCTTCTCCAATGCCTTGATTTGTCTGTCCCCTCCAAAATTCATATTGAAATTTAATCCTTTTTTAATAATAAGAAATGAAAGTGTGGAGATTAGAAAAGACAGAAAACTGTAGCAAAGTACAATGTTTTTCCAGGACCTGGAATTAAGACAACTAGAAAAGAGCAACTTGGTGAAGAAAATAAAGAAAGAAAAAGTAAACACACATCTCTGAGAATTGAGAAGAATCTGGTAGGAAAACTAGAAACTAAAGAGAAAATATCACAACGCAGAGAAGACTATAGAGCCTTGTGGAAAGCTCATCTGGCCCCTGGGGAGCCGTGTGGTTCTCCTGACACAGCCTGATTCAGGAGAGGGTGAGCTGCTCCCGGAAAAAACAGCCGGCCAGGCATGCAGCCTCACCACTGAGGCCCTCACGGGGCCATTGTAAATGGGAAAAACAGCAGAAGGTTTTCTCTATGGGTGACTTTCCGAGAGGCAGGCTAAAGTCCAGTGCGCCTCCCACCATATTTGAAAGGATTTGGTTAAATGCCATTTTGGAAAGGGGTGAAATGGTGAAGACTGAATCACAGAATTGTACCTCGAAGTTTCTGGTTTCCCCATGTCATAATGACTGGGAAGGAAAAAGTCGATGCTGACGGTTGCGAAGAGGGTATGAGTTAGATCACCCTGAAGAGTTTCAGCTCAAGCTCAGAACACAAGGGGTAAATTGTGGTGAGAAACCAGGCTGGTCAACTTCCTATTTATGTCCAAGGCTTTTTTTTTTTTTTTTTCAGACAGGGTCTCGCTTTGTAGTTCAGGCTGGCCCTGAGCTCACTATGTAGCCCAGGCAAGCCTCGAACTCAGCAATCCTCCTGTCTCTGCCCCCCCCCCCCCGAGTGCTGGGATTACAGGCATGAGCCACCACGCCCAGCACCATCCAAGGCTTTTTTAAACAGAACCCCAATTACATAAGAAATAACATCAAATGGAATTATGTACAGTTAAAAATCTTCTAGTTTCAAAGGAAACAGCAGAGTGGAAAAATAACCCAAAGAACTGTTAAAAAAAAAAATTCTTGCCAGCAACCCCATAGAAAGAAGACTAACATTTTAGTATATACTCAAAAACTTAGACCTCCAAAATGAAAGACTCAATCAAAAGAATGGGTAGTCAAAAGGATATTTCTCAGAAGGATGAGTGGCCAATAAATACATTTTAAAATGTTCAACATCCTGACCATCAGAAAGGTAAATTAAAAGAACAATAAGGCTGGTGTGGTAGCTCAGGCCTGTAATCCCAGCTCACAGGAGACAGAGGCAGGAGGATTACTAGTTTGAGGCTTGCCTGGGCTACATAGTGAACTCAGGGCCAGCCTGAACTACAACTAAGACCTTGTCTCCAAAAAAAAAAAAAAGAACACTAAGCTTCCATCTTACTCCAGAAAGAATGGTTATCATATAAAACTAAATAATAATATGCCAGCAAGTCTCTGGGGAAGAAGGGACCCTTCTATATTAATAAAACTAATGCAAACTAATAAAACCATTATGGAAAAGACCAAAATATACTGTGTCATATACTTGTTCGCCTTCCTGCTTTGTCACAGCGCAGTACAGAGATGCTACCAGACACTGTCACATTCTTAGAATTTTTCCAGATCTTACTCACAAACTTCCGCGATTCATAAATGATCTGTGAACAGAAAGACCCGACCACACATTATCCATTCTCCTATGTCGAAGGCTGAATGGAGGTTGTGGGGCGACAAGTTTACCTCAACACACACACAATTTCTCTCCTAAAGACTATAGTAGTTAATAACCTAAGGTTCCACCCTGTAACAGACTAAAAAACGTATTTAGTTAGATCAACCTACTAATGTGACAGATTATTTTAGACCAGCCTTTTTAGAATGCTGAAGTGAGTTACAACTAACCTCCCCCAAGGTCTACGGTCTCACGCGGTCAATTTTCAAATCTTTAGGTCAGCTTACTAGAGGTCACCACCCCCACATTTCCAAAGAGATTTGCAACAGGAAGCCATATAAACAATTTATAACATGGACTAGATTTGTACACCATCTGTTAAATACCATTTCTTACGTGACACAAGACTGATCCAAGAAGTTGAACTAAAAGAAGAAAACTTTGTCGGATGAAAATTGGAAGATGGTGCTCAGTGGCCCTAACACATAGCTCATTCAGCTGTGCAAGTTCAGAGAGAACCCTGTGTATTGTAAATGTATCTATCTACACAATGGCAGAATAACTTTTTGTATGTAGTGAGGACATCTTCTCCTCTCTGTGAATCTGAAGAGACAATGACAAATTCTCACTTTCTAGCTTTCATCTTTCTAGATCCCATAGGGACTGTTACTTTCAGTTTGCATTTGTTACTGTGGCATTATACTCTGCACATTTCACTCCTGAGGTTCCCAAGCGAATAGGTTATTTCTCATTGATTCCATCTTAGGTTGACTGCTTAGAGACTCATCTAAATTGTATTAAAATGGCGCTGTTTTATCAGCCGTCTTGGCAATGCGTTACCATAGACAGAATCTCATGTGTTTTCAGATAATCCCTCACATGTAGTACATGTGTCAAAGAGAGTAAGAATGACTGCCTTGTCCCAAATTTGAATGTCCTATCTCGATGTCAATGCTATTACTTTCCATTAAACAATAACTCCCACCAATTGAACTCCCACCCAGTGTCCCCTTGTCAAATGAAAAATAAAACTATAACTTTCTGGAACAATGGCTTCCTCAGGCGCTCTTCAGGTAATATGCAGCAGCGCCTTTGAAACTTTAATTTGCACCTGAATTATCTGGTGATTTTATACAAGTTAATGAAATCCATTATGATGGAATTCAGTGGGACTTGTGTGGACACTTAGATTCAACGTTTGTAACAAACATGATGCTAGTTCAGAGCTCACGTTTTGATCAGCAAGTGTTTAGGCCCTTGGCAACAAACATTTTGAGGAAAGCTTTGTAATGTTTTCCCAGAACAATGACTCTCCCAGGGACTTCTGTCTCTGGTGGATCTCAATGGCTCCGTCTCTGCAGGAGGTCTTAGAACAGGTTCCTGCATTTAGGCCTCTGATGTTTCTCACACCTTTGAAAATCCCCCCACCAAGGATGGCTCAGAAAAGCATAGTTGTTAAAAGTCATTGCTGTCTACAGGCTGACAGAGCTAAGGCAACTTTCTTAACTGGTGAGAAACTCTTGGTATGGTCAGCTGAAAATTAAAAATAGTAAGGTAGATAACAAAATAGTATAAATAGTATACTTAATCATAGATAACTCCTAGAATACTATATGGATTAACAAGATGATGTATGTAAAATTCAAATCATTGCACAATATGTATAAATTATAGTTATTGATTATTATAGTTATTATTGTAACTCTCTCCCTTTGAATTAATTAGTAAAATTAATATCCTGCTTTTCCTGCAATGCTTTCTCAATTTAAGGCTTTTAGCTGATTGAACTTTAAGATGAGACCATGTAAATATTTACACTGTAGTCTCTGTCACTACCTTTTAATAATACTCACTTTAGACCTTGAAAAACATGGGAAAAACCCGAGAATCTGAGTAGTCTAGTCTTATTCAAAAGCATAGTGTGTACATACATTCTGAACTTCAGAAACACCATACTTTTAAGGTATTTCTAACATTCTTTGAGTGACCGAGCACAAATACATGTTGTGTTTAGAGCAAAATGCATCAAACAGAGCACATGTTTGGCACCTCTCCCGTAGTAGCTGGATAGTGAGAAAGATGCTGGCGGGCAATAATTTTATTCTTAGAGTAGTTGCCTGTGATTAAGCTGACTTTTTCTCTAGTTAGCAACTAAAAAAGAATTTCAAGAACGGCTTAATTAATCCTCAAATCATGTCAATTTTATCCTCCACTGGATAGGTACTAAGAATTTGTATTTAATAAAACTCTTTTCTCTTATATCACCTGCTGATTTCTGCAGGAGACCTACCGAACCCAGTAATTTCTATTCCTATTTTAAAATTATGTATTTGCAACACTGAAGAGGTGCCTATAATTAGGCAAGTCCAGGTGCCTGAACACAGAAAGATTATCTTTTCATTTAGCCACGATGTATATTCTTGCTCCCAGTATGGGCAAAGAGAAGATCAGAGATTGATTTATCTCTATATTGCCTCCTATTTTGTCCTCAAAGATAAGTATTATAGGAGATTCCTAATATTTTAGTTAATATTGGGTCTTCTAAATCTCAGTTTCTTTGATCACAGCGCTTTTCAGTAAGAAAATGATCATTTTTCTTAAATATGTGATAAATTCTTGGGAACTCTGAGATAGACTTCTAAATTCATAACCCACACCTCAGCTCCAAGATGAATGATTAAAAACAAATATCAAATAAAAGACTTTAGAATTTACACTGATAACGGTAATACAGTCTTGACTCATAAAGTAATTAAGGCAATTCTAAAGCAAGTGGCTTAATCATCACAAATTCCCTCTCAGGCTTTTTTGGTAACTGATGAAATACGGAGAACTGTCGATTCAGCCGTGGGTAAGCAGACCGACAAATCACTCACGTGTAAGATAAAGGGCCCCTTTTTCATCTTGACCTCCCGACAGATTTATGGCCAGATCAGTGTAGCGAATGAATCCAGAGAGGGACCTTTCGCACAGGCTGCACTGCGGTGTGAGAGCCGGAGAGGCCCCTGGGCCTGCGCTTCAGAGACAAGGGCCGCCCCGTGTGCGCATCTCACCCCCGCCCAGCACCCCGTCTGTGTCAATCACCGCGCGTCTGGGAGGACGAGAGGCCCCGGGGTTCAGGTCCAAGCCTTTATGTCTCAACTTAACCCCACTAACCTCTTGGTGCTACTCAGAATATGTCATTTCTAAGAAAATTTTAGAAACATTTTAAAGCGAAAGAAAACTGTCAGTACCATGTTGACCACAACTGAATACTCAACGTAGAACAGGAAGTGGGTTTTCAAAAGGTGGATCTTGATTGAAAGGACAGTTCATTTAGATTTTGTAGTAATTTCAGTGCGCATTTTCCCACTGGAATATTACTGGATTGTATGACATTTTAATTACACTTTTTAAAAGTCTGCTGTAAATGTCAGGATTCTCTCCCAGAGAGACAGGATCCGAGTGTCACTGAGAAAATGTCCATCGTGCCTGTGACTGGGTGGACGAACAGGGAGAGACCAGGTGACTCTTCGAACAGATTTGTCTCCTGCAAGCATGCAACTGGTGCAGCTGTCGACAAGACCTGTGTATCAAGTATTATCAAGCTCAGCTGAAAACAAGCTTAGCTTCTTAGCAACTGGCACAGTTATCCAATAAAGGTCCCCAAGTTGCCAAACATACTTTCTGGGGTCCAGAATTTGAAGTCATAGAAAGACCCGTGTTTCATATCTAGCAGTGATTGGACAACAGCACATAGAAAATTAATTGCTTTTAATGTTTTCTCATTTGATTCTTAGTAAGATGTATTTTCCAAAAATGTTCAACTTCCACTCAACCAAAATTATAGGGGAAAAAGTCTGTGATATTCCAGGAAAGAGTTTATTCAACACTTGAGAATTAAAGTTGGGGTTTCCTAAGTTCTTCCTATATAAATTATATTGTTCACATTTTTCTGCAAATTATAACACAATTCCACACATGTTCACTGCTCTGTTTGCATGCAGGGAGATTATTGTTTGAGAGAGCATTTCCTTCAAACCTGTCATATCAGCAGTACTTACTATGTGGGTTTTACTTTGAACTGTGCCTCCCATATATTGCTATTTATCTTTCCTAGAATTATTTCAAGTATGTTTATGATTGGAACAAAACTAACATAATCATTGTTTTCCACATTTTTCTATCCCAAAGTATAGAAAGTGTGATGGGCCGGGCGTGGTGGCTCATGCCTGTAATCCCAGCACTTGGGAGGCAGAGGCAGGAGGATTGCTGAGTTCCAGGCTTGCCTGGGCTACATAGTGAGCTCAGGGTCAGCCTGAACTACAAAGTGAGACCCTGTCTGAAAAAAAAAAAAAAAAAAAAGAAAGAAAGTGTGATGGGCACCAAAGAATCACAAATTCAGTGAATAATAAATAAATCCAAATGCCTTTAAAATTGCCCTATGTGCTGCAACATGAACTTATGATCCCCCAAAGTAACTAGTTTTAATAGTCTCATATCTTCCTTCAAACATACACACACATGCACACACAAATACACATGTGCACACCCTTGTGAAAAATTAAGTATGATTTAATGTGCAAAGTAATTTATTCATTTAAATAAATAAGGCATCTTCTCCTTTCAGTACATATGTGGGAACTTCGTCCTCCTTCATGAGTGAAGAGTATTATGCTGAATACGTATGCTGATTTTATCTACAAATTTATTGTCGGTGGTCATCATCTCTAAGTGTATTTGCTGTTACAAGTGAGTAATCTATAGTAAAAATCCTTAAACAGATATGATATTGTATCTTTCCAGGAGGTCTGTAGGGATAAATCATATCCATAGAATTGCTGGCTCAAAGAATATGATTATTTTTCAGTTTGATTACTATTGACCTGTTAGCTGTCAAAATAGTTCCATTAAGCATTAATGGTACAATATATTCCATTGTTGCTCATTCTATTATAACTGAAAATTGGTAGCAAATTTATTACCAAAGATTTCTAAGTAGGTCAAATCAGGTTGATAGAGAAATTTACAACATAAGATTTTAGAATTCTGGTGAAGAAATGCTTGATATTGTAGTTTATGTGCTGCCGAAGCAAGCACAAGAAATGTTGATATTGTGTCTTTGAAGTCAACTTAATTTTTCCCCAAGGGAAAGAGCATATTTTATTCAGATTTTCAGAAGTCTGTGACCAACTTCTATCTATTTGCACAGGTTCTATTTTCAGAAAAAGTAGAAGAAATGAAATTAGTTATCAGTATTTATTTCATCTAATTTTGAATAGAATTATCAATTTTTCTGAAATCTTGAGTTGTAATTTTACTAGAAGGGAAAAAATAAGATCCAAATAAAAGGGTGTACCAATATTTTTGTTCATTTATTCATCTATTAGTACTGGTGATCGAACTTGGCACCTTACACCTGTGAGGCAGGCACCAAAACTACAAGGCTAAACCCCTGGCTCTAGAATGCGCTACTGTGAAGGTCAGGGATTTAACTCAGGTGGTATCGCACCTACTTCGGAAGCACAAGGACCTGAGTTTGAACCCCAGTACTGAAAAAACAAAGAATAGTTAGAATGTACTACTGTGTATAAGATGCTGTGTGATAGCTTAGAGAATGCACTGATTGCAATAATACTTGAGTGAAGATGGCATCACTGGCATTGTTCTCTTCCCCTCCCTATCCCTACCCCAGGCTCTATTCATAACCACCCATTTCACCCTTCTCATCATCATAGGTCGTTCTGCTCTTACTGTTTCCTCCTCCTACCTCACCTCATTAAAGGCGAAGGAAGGACATACAGCGAAAAGTCATTTATTTCTCTAGTATAACCTTGGGGTAAGTCTGAGTTCATCAAGGTAGTGAACAGGCTGCAGTAAAAAAGAGCACCCACTCACATACACCTGATCTCAGGCACTAGCAAACACAGAGTTTATTCAGGCAAAATGAGTTCTGTAGCTCTTCCGTCTGTGGCAGGGCAACAAACACCCTGGAAAATCAGCCAGTCCTTCAGGTACCATCTAATGCTTAGAGGGAATCATATGTTCCTGCCTAACTCTAAGGTACTGGAAAGTTTAGACATTCAAATTTAATAAGTACTACTTCTATGCAAAACTATCCAAGAATTTTTAAAAATTAAAAACTGAACATTATGACTGGTGTTTGCCTGATCTGTTTTGAGACTTATATATATTATCCCATTTAATCCTTGTGGAAATTCTATATTAAATTTCAAATCAAATTTCAGAGAAGTTTTATAACTTCCTCACTATTAGCTACATTGTTTAAGGAGTCCAAACTCAGCAATTTATGTACAGATTACATGATTTTACAAACTATTTCATGTTCCAACCAATCCTATGAGCTCGAACCTGATCAGGGTGTGACAAGGAAGAAAAATAAAGAGACACAGAAACAGGTTGAAATCTGGGGGTAGGAGACACATGTCTCCCTTTAACATAGAGCCCTAAATTATTGGCTCACCTTGGCTTTATTCGCTCAGACATGAGCAAGAGTAATTAGAATTCCACAGGATCCATCTGTCTCCTGCCCTCCACGTACTTTTCCAGGTAAACAACACAATGTCCAGGGCCTTTGCTTTTGCCTGCATCATGTCAACACTCTTGAGCGCCCTCTCTCTTCTCAGTGTCCACTGAAGAGACCAACTAGGACTCCTTCCCATCTGATCTCCACAGTTTTATATAGACCCATGTTCATATTTACATTTTTCTTACAATAACCAAATAGTTATAGTGTAGATGGTACTGCAGTATGCGCTTACCATATACCTAATCCTCAGCAAGATGTGTGGCTAGAAAGGTAAGTAAGATTCAGAACTGTAGGAGCTGACTGTCCCTGAAGTTAGCTAGTCAATTCAAATTAGAAAATGGAAATTATTGCCTTCTTTTTGCATTACCATATTGGATTCAGATTCTCCTGGAAGAGTGACCTTCTCATCGAAGAGACAATGCTGTTTCCACTGTAGTGAGTCCCTTTCCTGTGTCAGTCCTCTGCAGGCATGGCTTTGGGGAAACCTCTTCACAGATCTCATGGCTTTTGGGTACTTGTCACTCTTTCCATACGACCATCATCATCAGAGGACACCTGTGGCCATGTGTGTCCTGAGATGACCAGCAGAAAAGCCAAAATGCCTGAAGGTGTTTAGCACTTTGTTTCAAATCTCAGTTGCCCAAGTTAAAATACTCAATATTATTTGATCAGAAAAAAAAGATACTGCTCTTTCTTGTTACTAGAATGTGTTATCATTGCAACTAATAATCGTTAAAAACATTCGATATGTTCATTATTCCTCGATCATGTAAAGAAAAATTAAAGGCATACAGAAGCCACAAAAATGTATACTTCTTTAAATATGTATTTCTAAGTTTGATAAGTTTTTTCAGCCTTCATATATAAAATAAAGCAGTCTTGTAAAAGTATGGATCAAGTGAGAATTTTAAAAGAAAACTTTTTGTAGGTGGTTCTTAAAATGATCTTCTCTCAGTATATCTTTAACTAGTTTATGTTGTTAGTATTCATCAGTTCCTAAACTGAATAATTAATTAGTGATCCATTATGTTGGGAAAATCAATTAAGATCTCAAATAAATCAAAGGTTTCAATTTGAATTTATTTGATTTGTCCTATTTTCTAAAATGAATGACTATATGTTCAGGTATCATGAACAAATACAATTTTAAATCTTCATTTTCTGTCTTTCAGATTTAACTTTTCTTTCTTTAGGTTTCTTAATCAAAACCCTAAATTAATTTTAGCTTATTTTCTTCTTCTACTTATCTAAAATTTCCTGTTAAAAATACACTGTGTATTTCAACTTTCATGCTTACCAGTACTTCTCTGTGTAGCCTATCATAATGTCAAAGAAGAGGAGACCAGCCACATCTGCGTTCTGTGCTTGTTTTTATGGAAAATCCTGGCTCTTGAGAGATTTGTGTGGAACAAAAATGTTCATTGTATTTAGCCTGTTTCCTCCAGTTGACTTCGGGGTTGACTTCACACATC
>PVIC010046862.1:0-14108 GCA_004025085.1 Thryonomys swinderianus
GGGGTGACACATTTGACTTTGACCTATAAGTTAATGTATCATTTAATTTCCATGAGTTAGACCCAAAGGTAATGGGCCAAGAAAGTGTTTGGACATTTTAATCAGTTTGTATTTCACAGGAGGCTACTGGGAGGCGTCCGATCCTGCCAGATTCTGGTTTATTTAACCAGTAGGAGACACTGAAGGCTTTTAGGTATCATAAATGAACAGAGGAAAAACAAGGACTTATGATCGAATCATCTACCGAGCAGAAGGAACCTGGAGCAAAATGAACAAAGGTTACTTTTAACAAAGTTTTAGAAAGGCTGCTTTGTCTTCTATTCCATCCCACTGAAGACAAGCCCTTGCTTATCTGCCTAAATAACCATCTAAAGACTGGCCGTAGCACACTACAGATCTGATTAATCCAGTGGCTTTGCTGTGGGACAGCAAGAGAAAATAGAAAGTAGAGAATAAATAGCTTACAATCATAACATGAAATTATTACAGAGCCGGGGATTTAGCTCAAGTGGTATGGCACCTATCTTGGAACAATGAGGGCCCAAGTTCAATCCCTGATACCACCAAAAAAAATTATTACAAATATCTTCAAGACATTTAAAGGGCCACTTTAAAATACTCGTCTGTCATTAACTCAAACTGGAGCACAGAGTTCTACATTTGTCATGTCTAAATAGTCCCCTGCAGAACTGATCATTTTTCAGTGTCTGACCACCTTCCATGTATCTCTCTAAGCTCATCCTATGTACCTTCATCTTTCAACCCAGCACAGAATCTGTACATATAACCTCACTTTCGTTGTGGCTCATGACAGTCATCCCAGCACTCAGGAGGCAGAGGCAGGAGGATTGCTGAGTTCGAGGCTGGCCTGGGCTACATAGTGAGATCAGGGCCAGCCTGAACTACAAAGCAAGACCCTGTCTCAAAGAAGGAAAAGAGGGAGTCCCCACAGAAAAGTATGAAGTCCCCACACAAAACTATGAAGCGTTATAAAGAGTGACCACAGAAGGTCTGATTTGTATTCTGCATCATTCTGGAAATGTGCAAATACCCTCCGAAGCGCCCCCCAGAGCGTGCAGATCACGGTTCTCTTGTGCGTCTCCCTGAGTCTTGCTGCACACCCCGCGTACTTGCTGCGATCCTGACACACAGGGTCCCGACACAGGTGTGGACACCATTTCCCACACTCCCGGCTGTCCCATCTCCGGGACAAAATGATTGGCACTTGCAGTGTATACAAGATGAGATTCATCCTGGCTCATGGTTTCAGAGGTGTAAGTCCACGGCCAGCAGTTTCCCAGGCAAGACCATCATGACCACAGCATGGGGGAGGGAAGCTGCTCACAGCACAAAGGTCAAAAGCAGAGCACAAGGGTGCGGCATCAGAAAAGGAGGGTCCAGGGCAGAGTCCCCAGGAGGGCACCCCCGGTATGTACCTAGGAGCACCCAACATGTGCTTCCTCAGCCCCCACTACAGCTCTCCGGCCAAGCGCATTTCCAGTCAGATGAACCATCACACAGACGACGTCACAAGGCAAAGGAGAATGCAGGTTTGATCACCCGTTGCTCTCAGCATTAAGCTTCCAGCTCATTCAGGATTTAGCACACACGTGTGCCATGCGGGTGCAGTGGAGAGCTACACGCACGGCCCTCAGGACCCAAGAACGGCCTCACCCAAGCTCCGCCATGTCCACAGCCCCAGCTGCAGGGCCGTCTGCATGGCTCTGGCTGGGAGGAAACCCCTCGGTGCGTTCACGCTAGTTTTCTGACTGACTTCAGCTTTCTGTCTTCACTCCGCATTGAAAAACCATATAATAGATTTTGTTCTGTGTGAAAGTCATTTAAATATTTAAGGAGAGTTAAAATATCTTCTTTAGAAAGCATTTTTTATTTACTAGCCAAGAGCTGATCAGTTCATTTGTTCTAATGACAATTATTGAGTATCTCTTCTTTGTCAGTTTGTGAAGATGAAAATGAAATACTGACAAAAGTGTGGCTGTCATTCCCAGAAAGATTGCAACATTACTGGTTAAGTCGGAAATTCGTCAAACAAAACAGGGGGATAATTGGGGGTGTTGGCTTCACGGTTCCAACACCAAAGGGAGCATCCAGTCCACCCTTATCCCAGGGTCGCTCAGGTGGCAATGCCCAGCTATAGACAGGGGTCGAGGCGGGAGGTCAGAGGAGGGGAGACAGAGCCATGCTGAGAAATTCTCAAAGCAAACAAAACACAATACACCTAGTGAACAGATCAATATGTAGGTTTGCAAGTGACTCTCTGTGTAAGACAATGGGCTAGAGCAGAACCTGGAGAGAAAATGAGTCTGGACTTCAAAGAACATTGTGAAACACGAAAAGGAGCCTGACTGCTTGGAGTGAAAAGCGCCATCTCCACTGGGAAGCAGGGGGGGCAGGGCCGCGTCCGAGGGGTTAGGGTGTGTCTGCGTGTGCTGGGTCTTACAAGGAGGATGGCACTGTATATTGCAAACACAGCTAAGAAAAATAAACAATAAACAAAACTATCTATCGGAGAAAAGAACATCATTCCATTGTTTTAAAGCAAGCTGCTGTTTCTTTTTGACAGAGAGATCTCTCGGGATTCATTATGAACCAGGGAGAGACGGAGACATGTTGGAAGCCATGAGCCCAGAGGCGTGAGTGCTGACAGAACTGGGAGGAAGCAGTGGGTCCTGCCGCATGGCAGAGTCAGGGTCAGAACACACAGTGGTGTGTGTACAGACTGCAGGGCACAGGATTTGGTCCTGAAAAACACAAGGGGGGCGTTGGGATCCCTGGTGCTAATCTTGGCCAAGGTGCTGATGGTGAGGACACTTACCCAGTACAGATCTTCAGCAGAGCCCATTTCAGGAGAAGGTGAAGTCTGCTCTGGATAGATCAAGCTGAGTTCACGCTGCAGTTTAAATCTGGAACAGCACACCAATTCTCATGCATCTGTGGGTGGGGTGGTTGGATTATGGGGTGCTATGCACTCAGGGGACTCGTCCACTGGTGAGTCCAGAGGGTGGATGTGCTCTGGAGGTGGTGGCTCCTCCTCCTCTCACTTCCTCCTTGCCTCCATGATGTGAGCCGATGTTCTCTGCCGGACCCTTTCCCCGGCCTAATCCTGCCACGTGCAGAATGAAGAATAAGCCAAAATGAACCTCCTTCCTCCAAGCTGTGAATGTCAGGAGTTGTGTCTCAGCGATGCAAAAGTAGGTGAGACCTGTGATTCATCAGAGAAGAGCCTGACAGGTGGCGGCGGAGGGAGGTCGGCTCCTGCAGGGAGCAGGGAGGGGCAGCTGGGCAAGTGGGACCAAAGCCTGGACACAGGGGAGACCAAGGAGGGACAAGTCAGGCTGTGGGGCTGAGGGAGGCGCTGACACTTTCAGCCACGTAAGGACGAGAGTTAGAGGACCCCAAGGAGCAGCAGCCGAAGGGGAAGAGAGGTGTCGGCAGAATGCGACAGAGCAGGGCCTTCAGCTCTTGCAGATGTGGGAGGATCCAGCCCGGAGAAAGGCAGCTCCTCCGCACAGTGGCTCCTGTGCAGTGACTCGGAGACAGAGAAGGGCGAGACCCTGGGGGTGGCAGTAGCTGTGTGTGCCCTCACGGGATCCCGTTTCCTGGCAAAGACAATGAGTAGACTTCTGAGGGTTTCAGCACCTTCCTGTTGATGTGGATCACGAAAAACTGAAATTAACAAGTTACACATACACAGAAATATGTATAAATAACAAAACACTGGGGTAAGATCAGAGGAGCATTTATATCGGACGCAGAAACACTTTGGTTGGGAAACCAGGTCCCTCAGGGTCATGGTAGTGAGGGCCGAAGCTACCTGTTGCTGCAGGACCAGCCGGAATCTCATCTGCCCACAGAGCCGAGGTAGCAACTAACAGGATTGTCTGGTTAACAGGATCTCTCCAGGTGCTGCCTGCAGGACAGATGAAAAGACATGGCGAGTGGAAAAGGTTTCGGAGACACCACCCAGCAGATGGAAAGACGACCCCTCCGGGTGAGGGCACAGCCTGCAGTGCAGTAAGAAATAATCAATAATCAATAATCTCCATCAAGCGAGGGGAACATCTCCCTTCTTGGTGAAGCCAACAGTCACATTGTCTGCTGAGAATGAGGAAGCCGTGTGGCCGACCAGGCAGATCGGTGGGACAGAGATGGTGGAGGGAGGAGGAGGAAAGGGCGCGCAGTGACGGGCAGGAACCGCACGGTCACCGGGGTTTACCAGGGTGCTTTCCACGCGGTTGAGCACTCTCCGTAGCCACAGCCGCTGTCAGGCGCTAGGACGCCGTTGGCCAAGGACGGGAGTTCAGACGGACTTGTCTGTCCCGTCAAGCAGGGAGGAGTCTAGACAGGGAGGGTCGTGGCTCGAGGACAGAGCTTCAAGGCACCGAGTCGGTGGCTCGTACACGGCGGGCACGTGGCAGCTACACTTCCGGCGAGTGGTGTTGTGTGCGGCTGCCATCTGCAAAGGCAGGCGTCCGTGGACGAGAATCTCTTAGAGCAACACTCCGGGCGACAGAATCAGTTGCGAAGCCCAGGGCAGGAGCGTGCTGCGCCGGCGGCCGCCGTCTGTCTGCCCAGCCCGGCAAAGCCCAGGGCCGTGTCTGGAGTTGGCACGGCGCGCCTTGCTGACCCGAGGACCTGGCTGTGACCCACGCTTCGGCTGATCCAGACACATGGCGCGCCGCACTCTGACTTCCGGGCGCGCAGGGGACCAGCAGGGCATGTGACGGCTGCTGACCGCCAGTCTCCGCTGCGCAGTGGCCGCACACAGCAGGGCTGCTCCTGTGGCCCGCAGGGGCTGCTCATCAAAGACCATCCATCCATCATGTCTGATTAGCTGAGAATCCATGACGTGCATTGTTGCTAAAGCAAACTCCTTCCGGAGATCAGTTTTGAGTTAGCATCAGGATGCCACACACATTCGTTTCTTCAGGGAAGACGCATTATGGGGAAAATAGCCCCTGTCCCAGGCATGAAGAGGGGAGTCCAGGCTTTGCTGAAATTCTGCTTCCTAGTTCCTGTCTTAAAACTGAAAATAAATAACAAACCTAGCTCCTGTGACACCTCCCTTGTCATAAGAGTCACAGAGCGTTTAAAACAGAAGATTTTGAAAATCAACTGTCTAAAGATAATAGGAACAAATTACGCAAAGGGACATACAGTCACGATAGGAACACATTTGATGCTGTAGGTGTCCAGACGCTAGCAAATGCTTCCAGACTGAAACTGAACATCAAGTTGGCACAGCAAGGTTATAGAATGAAGCTGTATGGCCACGGACCGAGTGCTACAGCTTGGGTTTCCACGCGCGGTCCTGGCCCCCGTAGCCCTTCTGGCAGCTGAGACGGAAGTAGGCGTTGTCGCTGCCTGGACTCGTCCTCCCTGCCACAAGCCCGCGACGCAGGGAACCCCGCACCAGGGCTCCGGGAAGACCCGCTGTGTGCTCTGGAGCCGTGTGAATGAACCCCGTGCGGCCATGAAGTATCGTTAGGGAACAGATGCCGAGAAATAAACCCAGACCACGCCAGGCATGTTTACTTGGCAGTGGCCTTGCTTCAAAGAAACAGCAAGGTGTGTTTAGAAAAATACCTCAGATTCATTCCTTACATCCAGGTCCATTCCATGTGAAAATAGTTAAAATGTTGACTTAAAATCTCTAAAAAATAAATTACGGTAGCTTCCTGACATTTTCAAAAGTGACCAAATAGGATGCAGAAAGTGGAAAGGAAGGGATAAGGAGAAAACACTGCTATTAGTAAATTTAGTTTAAGAATTCTTTGCCACCGAAACGGTAAACAACATCCAAACATAACCTTGGAAAATGATCTACATAGTTAGAAGAAAATCCTACTTTCTGTCTTACAAAAGTGGCTCTTGCAAAACAATAACTTTAAAAAGGTAGTAGAGAACTATATAAGATTTTCAGCATGATGATGCATAAAACTAAGAGGTGAAAATTTACCAGACACAGGCATGGTAGAAGTACCAAGGGGAGGTCTCCTCTGGCGGGAGGACCCGGACGCCCTCTCCCTGCCCACTGGTGCCGCCTCGGCAGAAGCAGGATGGTGTCTCGCTGCACTCGGTGCCTGGCTCTGCGGCGAGACCACATCCGGCCGACGAGGCACACGTCAGGCTGGAGGCCCAGAGTGCCCGCCAGGGCTCCTCGTGCTGAGGCCTTGGGTAAGTAACTGTCCTTGCAGACCCCGATGTCATCTGTGGACGCTGAAGACATGACCTTTGGTCTTCATCGCAGGGATGGAAGCAGAGGGCGGGTCCACTGGAAGAAGCGCGGGCCATGACCCTCCCGGCTCTGTTCCCCCCAAGCTCGCTCTCCCGCTCTCCACTTCGGGCTGCCAGGAGGGGCAGCTGTCTCCGTGACCCTCCCTTCCTCACGACGTGGCCTGGACCCAGCCCCTCGCAGTGGAGCCCTAGTCCTGGACGGGAGCCTCCGGAGCCAGGAGCCACAGTAAACCTCTCCTTTGCTCCGTTTTCTCTGGTAGTTCGTGGGAGTGATGGAAATCTGAGTAATACAGGGTGAAATTATGAGGTTTTATTGCATAATGATGACATTCAATCAACTTGAATATGTATCAAATAAAATTGCAGAAAAATTTATATATATATGTATCTGCATCTATGAAATAATTCTTAACAGACATCTAAAAACAGTTATAAACAAAATATAGAATATTGGTAACAAGAGTTTAATGAGTATTGTTTCTAAAAGCTCCTAGGATTTGGTGTCTAGTGTGGATCAAACACTGGAAGGGGCTGTCTTAGGAGAAAAGGTTGATTCTAGGACTCAGCAAGAAATACCCACGGTGTACCTGGAGCGTCTTGTCACAGCAGAAAGTAAGAAGGTGCTCATCAAACACACACGCATGTGTACACACATGAGTGTGCACACATGAGTGTGCACACACAGTGATAGTCAGTGTCGACTGGACCCAAGACCCCACCACACCACAAGCTCCAGAGAAGCAGTGAAAGATTCCTACACAATAACATTAAAATGTAATGATAGGTGATTATCAAAAGTTTAAAATAAACATTTGTGAATGCGTATTGATAAGGGCAAATAATTGAATAAATGAAGAGAAATAAAAACAGGCTAAGGTCTCACAGCCACAGGGACCCATCCGGGCACTCTGCTCTCCAGGCGCGGAGCCTGGGGACCCTGCCCGATTCCGGCCGTGCTGGTTACAGTCTTCCGCAGCCCAGCGCCTCCTGCAGGAGAACCGCAGCAAAGCACCTCAGCCTGCTGATCGAGTCAGAGGCATCCCAGAAAGAGCCGCTGGTCACGTGCTCCTTCTGCAAGGTCCAGAGCACTGTGCTGACTCTGCCTCTCATTCCCTAAACACGCCCACAAATGCAACATGGTGTCCCAAGATGGGGAAGCCATGCCAGCAGCTGACATGCAAGATATATGACTAGGGTATGCTCTGTAGTTACTAAATTATCAATCCTGCCTTTTACACTTGATCTTAGCCAAAAGGCCGAGAAGCGATCAATCCTGCTTTTTAAATCTAAGGAGCAAACCCTGGTCATGTGAGTTATTCACAATAGGGGACACTGTGTACAAAATATAAAGGAACTCCCTGTAATTTTTTGAAAATAGTCTAAAGACCTAAACTGAGATAAAGTTTAATAAATTTTAACACATATTGCTAGTAAGAGAAAAATAACACAGAACCAAATAATATACAGGCATAAAAGTGAAATTAAGCACATACAAAGCACATGAAGTCAATGCAACCTCTGAGATTTTCGAACGGGAATAGCATAAAAGAAATTCTTGTAGAGAGAATAATTAAAATAAACATATCAGTAAAAGAACATAAGTGAAACACTAACAAAAATAAAAATGGGGATATTTTCACAAGCCATGTAGTTAGTCTGTAAATCATAAAACTTCAATGAATTACTTGAAGTCAATAAATGTTAAAAAAAAGTCAAGCAAATAGAAAAGTTAAAGAAAATCATCAATAATGCTCAAGAAGGTTTGAAAGTTTTGCAAAGTTTTGCAAGACTGGGAGACAGTAGGTGACGACAGGGCAGGACAGACAGGAAGAAGATCTCATTCAGGGACATAAAACCAAGGGCCAGACGGCAAAGACATGGTTTCCGGACAGGGGACACTGGACAAGTCGGGCAGCGGCCCTTGGCGAGGAGAACTCACAGCGAGCTGCTAGGTTTTCCCAGGTGAGTTCTCAGACGGGACCCTCGGCACAGAGACCCAAGGGCGCTCTGGAGCGGGAGGAACTGGGTGGGAAGTCCAGGCGGCCGAGCACTGAGGACAGTGCCCTGGCCGAGCCCACCGCGGGCCCCTGGAGAAGGGCTCGTGCTGCCTGGAGCGCTGGGCGGGTCCGACAGAGCCTGGGCTGTTTCCGAAGGCTGGGACGGGGCTCCTGCACGGTCGGGGTCACCCGCGAGCCTCGGGGCTACTGCCCCCATGGCCGTGCAGAACACGTGAGAGTTTTAGCAGCCTGGGGGAGATGCTGAGAAGCCTCTTCTTCAGTTTGGTATGAAGTTTGCATCCCTGAGAGATGTCCCGTGTCCTGAAGAAAACACTCCCAGTCAAGTGAAAGTCACAAGATTGACAGCTGCTAAAGACAGAAAAGCACTGACCAGTGGGAGTAGGGACTAGACTGGCGGTCGTGCGTGTGTCAGGGACAGGACCAACTCACGACAAATACGTTTCTGATGTTTTTCTTGAGTGTCAGCTTGCAGTAGTCATATGGGAGGCAGACGTTTTAAAAAAAGTTTTTAAATACTTTTTAGACAGGGGGCAAAATATTATGCTATAGAAAGGAATTTTAGATTCTGAATAAAATGTGTCAGTCTAGATTTAGTATTGAAAAATAAAATTTATGACGATTGTCATTTGTTGTGTGTTTGATTGTGTTGATTTCATCTGTTCACTTTTCAGGTTTCATTATATTTTTCTATTTTAGTCCCTTGGCTTCTTTTCCTTTATTGATGTCTCTTTAATATTCTATTTTATTTCCAAAATATTTTTCTTCCTTAGATTAGAAGCTATACATATATCTACCCATTTGATGGGTTTAGAATTTTTGCATAACTTCTTAATCAAATTTTATTCATAATTTTCTAATTTTACTCCTCGAATACAATAAAGATCCTCACCTAATCTTGACTGATGGGTCTAGTGTTCATTTTGATCTTATTTAAGATCTTCAAATTAAGCATTATGGATGTCTTCTTACACCGAGATTTCCTTAGTTTTATAATTTCTGGAACATGTTGACCATTTCCAGCTGCAGGTGGTTTATGTCTGGGGTAACCATCATCTGACGAGGGATACTCTACATGCGGCGTGCTTCTTATTAAGGAGATCTAGCTTGTATTCTGCAGGAAAGAACTAAGCAAATTTCCTGGGTTGTTTTATAATGACAACAGTCAGATCGCTCTGCATAGGCCACATTTAGTGAGAGAGAGAGAGAGAGACACAAGCCTCAAAGCCCCACCGAGGAAAAGCCCGAGGCAGCAGCACCGACACTACAGAATGTGCCCAAGGACAAAACAGTGCCACAGCAACGTAGCAGGTCAGCCTTTAAGTAGACTTCTCAAAAATTTTTTCCCTGTTTTCTTTCTAGGATTAAAGGGTCCCTCTCTGCTGCTTCCACCCCAGGACAGAGTATCACAAATGGTGGGACTGTATTTGCTCAGCATTCTGGACAATGAATGTATAAGACCAAGCTGTCAGCAGGACCACCTTCCTCGGGAGTCTCTGGCCTTGGATTGTCCGGAGCCACCCTCTCCACCTGTCTTCACGGGCTCAGCCCTTCCTGCCTCTCCCCATAGGCCACACGACAAAGCCTTCATTTTAGCTCTTCCCCCCAAATCCAGGCCTGTTGGAAGCCCCAGAGGTTAGCACCCCAATGTCTAAACTGTAATTCAGCCTGTAGCAGTACACCCCAGACTTGCTGATCAAGTAGCCTTTCTTGAGGCAGAAAAACCCTTAAAAATCAGGGCAGCCAGGGTTCAACCAAATTCTCTTTGTCACCAGAATCTATGATTTGAAGATAGGAGCACTTACCAGCTAAGACTCTGTTTTAAAGAATCATTAGCAGTGTGCTATAGATAAGATGGAATTATTAAAATGCATGTTCATCTAAATTTATAGCCATTTCTTCAGGTATTTGCTCTCTGAAGCAAAAAATATATACGTGCTGTTACTTCTAATGGAAAGATAAAGCTTACTAAAGAAACTATGAACATAAAAGCAGCTAAACTTTCCCCAATAGTCATTTTGTGGAAAGGAATATTGAGTAGCTTCTTCATTTTCATATCTGGAGCACAAGTTTATACATATTTATGTAGCAAGACAGTGATAAATTTGCTTGGAGAAACTAAATTTATCTAAAATCCAAACGGTTTACATTTATGGGCATAGTTTATGGGTTCTAAGCTTTGCTTTGATGTTTACTTATCTTTGTTGATCAAAGATACATACATTTATTTTCCCCATTCAATAACTTCACGCAGCCATTTTCCACACGTCGGCTCTGGCGCGTGGAGGTTTTCCTAGAAGTCACGTCCGGACGCGCTGGCCTGCCGGTGTGACCCAGGACAGAGGAGGCCCGTCCCTGGCCGGCCGTGTCTCCCCGGCTCGGACGCGCACAGGACACGCTGTCTCCGGGGCACACGCTGTGCCCTTCCGGAGCGGTGGCCTTCGCCCAGGCCCGTGGTGCCCCCTTCAGGTGCCCGCAGCCCTCAGAGCGGGCTTGGATTTTACCTCATTTGACACCTCCACTACGAGCTTGCAAAAGAGTACTCCTGAGAATACAGATTGTTTAAGACAATTTCCAGGAGGGAATGGGGATAAAAATAAATAATAAAATAACACTTTACCGAAATCCTTACCCAAAAGAAGCATTTATATAGCAGGAAAAGTGCCCCCTTTTTTGAAGCCATTGCTAGGGAGAATAAATTTAAAGAAAGGTCCCGCAGCAGCTGTGCCTGGAGGAGATCAGAAGAGCAGGAGGTAAGAAAACAGAGGTCAGAGTGAAAGTCGAGAGGTACGGCGGATTCTCAAGTGCTCTCCTAGCTTCCAGGGCCCCGCTTGTCCCTGAGCACGGTGCGCCCGCAGACAGCGGCCTCCGCCCCCAGAGCACAGTTCAGGGCTCTGACGCCCGCTCGCAGCCTGAGGGTCGACACAGCGCACGGGCGGCCGACCCCACGAGCTCCAGCATCACCTAAACCTGCGTGAGCCAGACGCGCTGATCCGGGGAGGCACCTTCACATCCACTAAGACCTTCACGGCTGGTGTGTGCGGCTCTGCACACTAATAAATTGTCCTCCGCTCTCAAAGGCTGCATAATTATGACTCGACTCCTTGTGAAACCTGTATTAGTCCAACAATTTTCACTGTGCTTAATTTAGAATAAACCTGAAGGATAAGGGAACTGCCACTTTAAAACTCTGATTACATGGTGAAAAGCATGGTCCTTGTACGTATTTCCCTTTAAATGCAGAGTTGTTGTTTTTTTTTTTTGTACTGTAATTCCCTTTCACTTTCAAACTCCCCTCAGATCTGGCCAAGGCTCGGATCCCACATACTTCCCCTCCCTGTGTTTTACAGAAAGGCACCTGAAGAAGCGTACACAGTGGGGCAAGCCTTCTGTATCTTGAGTGCTTCCAAAGGAACTCCGCCAGTCCGGGCACCCAGCGCGCTCCTCAGGGAGAACAGACGCTCCTCTGACAGGATTATGGCGCGAAGGCCTCCCGGCTCCTGAGCGGCGGGACGGAGGGCCTGCGAGTCGCCTCAGTGCACGGACGCTTGCGTGGAGTGTGCCGTGGCGCCCCCTGCCCCAGGGGACTGCGCTGCAGCCCCTGCCCCTAAGCGGGGGCGGCCCCAGGTGGCTGCGCTCAGCGAGAGCAGCAGTGTGAACGCGTGAAGGCACGGGGTTGACGCGGCCACTGAGAAGGGGCGCCTGCCCCTGAGACTGCACAGGCGGCCTGTGTCACAGCGCAATTTCCGTTCAAAACAATCAAGACGCTCCAACCTACGGATAAAAACTGACAGTAGCACCTTCGTGCGACGGTGTACCCTGTAATCTCAGCACTCTGGGAGGCTGAGGCAGGAGGGTGGTAAACTCAGCCCAGCTTGGGCAACTACAGCGTGGAAAGAGCCTGTCTCAAGATAAAGAAGGATCGGTAATGTAGTCCACTTCTGAGGTCCTGAGTTCATTACCCAGTAGGGAAAGAGAGAGACAGACAGACAGACAGCCAGGGAGCAGGGAGAGAGGGGTCAGCACTGCAGCGATTCTGCAGCACGAGAGAGCGTGTGCCGCCCACACCCGTCGTGCTCGGAGCCCTGAGCCATCGTCCTCGTGCAAACTGTAAACAGGAAGTCACAGACCTGACAGCGACCGTCACCGAGCAACACCCTGCGTGTGTCCCCGTCAGCTCACTAGGAGCCCACCAGGAAGGCAGCCGGGCTCTGAGAGCGGCAGCGGGGAGCTGCGGGCAGCGGCGTGGGGCGGTTTGACCGGGTGTTGCAACGGCTACCACTGAGGGTGCCGCTGCTGGCACGGGGCCTGCTCCCGGGCGCCCCGGCCCGCGGGGAGCTGCCCTCCGCCGGGCAGAACGACCACTCTTCACCCAACACTCCTTCAGGTTTCCTGATGTCTGCTCGCGGCGCTAAGCACTTACTGAGGAAAAGCTCGGTGACGTTTCCCTCTCCAGACAACGGAGTAAGAGGTCGAACGGTTCGTCCACACGGCCGATGGCACTCGGTGACTTTTAAGAGTCTTCAAATATCTGACGTAAATGTGTTACTCGCTTGACTAACACTGATTTTTCTCTGCCAGTTGTCCTTCAGTCCTTCCCGCTGTGTATCCCCTCAGCTGCCCCAGCCCCGCCGTGGGCTTCCACGCGCACCTCACACCGCGTGGGGAGGCCGCGGCGGCTGCCTCAGCCTGGGGCAGCGACTCCCCGACAGCTGTGCGGTGAGCTCCGCGCGTCGTCCTTCATGGAGAGCGACCGGGAGGCGTCCAACAAACTACACCCTGCACCGAAAGTCTGTGAGACACGGGTTGACCTGCCCACAGCCTTCCGGGAGCAGAGGCGAAGCCGGGTCCGTGTCTGTGTGCAGACCCGCGGATTCCCACAAGCAGACCGTGTCTCAGCCGGACACACACACAGCCGTGGCCGCGTGTACCGGCCCGAAGGACGCAGCTCGGCACTCGAACCGCCTCCATGTCACCCGTGAGGAGTCTGCATAGGGACGTCAGGACGCCTGAGGTGTTTAGGGCAAAACAGTGGGGAGGGTTGACCCGAGGCTTGTTTTATCTTTAAGCATAAGTGGTGAGGTCAGAAAATACCTTCAGAACTTCCAGCTTCTAGTGATACTACAGACATACAGGGAACAGTCTCCTTTTGTTTCACATTTCATGAAAAATATCTGTATGATGCACAAACTCATGACTTTCCGTGCTGACCTGAGAGCTGATGCCTCAGGACAACTCCATGTCTTGAGTCTAAGAGACGGGATGAAAGGCCAGCTGGGGTTGCCCTCGAGAGAACAGGGCAGCAAGGCAGGGCTGGCACCTCACGGGGAGGGGAAGAGCCTGGTGAATTTTCTGAGTTGATTTCAAAGACTGTAGATTTAGCGTCGAAATATCGCAACACCCGTTGACTACAGGACACACTGGGCATGTGCTTCCCTCTGCAGTCTCGGAAGAAGAGCAGTTCGCTTGGGTGACGAGACTGTCTCTCACGCCCTGGCATCAGAAGTGACTCGAGAGCCCTGGGTGGTGACAGTGGCACTGTGCCCTGGGAAGGACCGAAACAAAAGACAGCTGCCTCTGATGGCTGTGTGTGTTTGGGGGAGGGTGTCCTGGTGCCCTGTCCTGTCCACAGCTCCGCCTCTCACTCACGGGCTGGACAGACTCCAGGTCAGAACACAGCAAAAGCCGTAAGACTGGGCTTAAGGCATGTTCTTTGCAGATTGCTTGCTAGGCCTGCCTGCCTCCCTGTCTGCCTCCCTGTCTGTCTGCCTGCCTGTCTGTCTGTCTGCCTCCCTGCCTGCCTGCCTGCCTGTCTGCCTGCCTGCCTGCCTGCCT
>PVIC010046863.1:0-14083 GCA_004025085.1 Thryonomys swinderianus
CCCAGGCAAGCCACCACGAACTCAGCAATCCTCCTGTCTCTGCCTCCCGAGTGCTGGGATGACAGATGTGAGCCACCACGCCCAGCATTATATGTGGTAACCGGGGATCGAACTCAGGTCCTTGCGCTTGCGAGGCAGGCGCCGGAACCACTGAGCTAACCCTCTGGCCCAACATGTACAATTTTTAATCTTCAGGAACAATTTGGTCTTGGTCAGGGGTTTAAAAACCACAAACTTTGATGAGTTCTTGACTATGAAAAACAAGATCTTCCTTCAAACTAGAGTAGTTGAAAGGGTGATGTGCTTGCTGACCTTTGTACCATATTTGGTATGTATGACATTTGGTAAAGTTCTGCCTATTATGACGTTTGTACCACATTTGGTATGATATGGGCTACGTAGTGGTATGGCATCCAGGGGCAGTGGCTGGCTGAAATACTTCAAGCCATAAACATGGACCTTCCACTGTTTCCCAAGTTGTAAATTCCTGGGATGTTTTCTTCCCTTCCACACTCCTGCGGTCTGGTGACTCTCCCTAGTTGCTCTTCTTGCACTGAGATCCCCAGGCTAAACCACCAGTTGCCACTGCTTGTGCCACCTCACTAAATGAAAAGCAGTATTTTCTGTGTTGGGCATAAAAATGTGCCGCTCAGCAGGACACCTGGTGGCTGGTCTTCTAGACTTGAGAGTCCTACCTTTGCTATAACAGCATTTTTGTTATATTCACCCGACTCCAGATGGTGAGATAGGGATGGGGAGTATGTGGAGATGCATAAAGATCTGTTGGCTCTGCAGTTCCCACCATACTGTGCAGTCTTTGTTGTGAAGTTGCCTCTGTAAGGTTCCTTCTGCTCCTGGATTCCACCACTCGCAGTGATGACAGGTGTCCTTGGCGTGGCTCCTGCCTTTCATGGTTGGATTCTCCGTGCTGGCCATAAGCATGCAGCTTCTCTCCATTTTGGTCTCTTTTATTTTCATTTTAAAAAGAACTTCTTAGTTTTGGATCCAACCATCCTTTCTTTCCCTTCTTTTTTTAACTTCGACAATGTATTTCCTTGTTCTTTTTGGTCTTATTTTGTAGTTCAGGCTGGCCACGAACTCACTATACAGCTCAGGATGGCTTTGAACTCATGGTGAGCTTCCTGCATCACCATGCCTGGTTTATTTCCTTATTCTTGGGAGGAAAAAGTATACTTGTAAGCCTTTGTACAGGTTTTCGGGCAGGGAGGATGCAGGTACTTTATTGAAAGCACATATTACAGCATCCTGGCAGTCTTTTACTATATAATCAAGATGTGTTCTTAACCTCAAGTATGCGAAAAATGACTGCAAACAAGCTGGTTACTACATGACTCAGAGTGACCTTGTGTCTGCCCAATATTCTATAAAGATTACATGTATTTTTAGAGATTTGTGTACTTGTTTTGGAAGAGAGCACATGACTCGAAGAGCTGTTTCAACTTGTGCTGTCTAGAGAGCAAAAAGAGGGACAAGGAGATGGTGTTTCACATCCCCTTCAAGGGCACACTGCCAATGACCTCACTTCTTCCCACTAGTGTCTTCCAATAGCTCCACGGGCTGGGAGCCAAGTCTTTAACACATGGACCTTTGGGGAACATCACATTCAAACTGCAACAGTCATACACCTGGGACAGGGATAGCTAACAGTTCAGGTAGTCTGATTCCAGAGCCCTTGCTGTAACTATGCCATCATGATGTCAGTCTATCAACTGTCAAGGAATTCCTAAAAGTTATAAGGTTAAAGTGTCACACATATTGACAGTATTTTTTTTTTTTTTTGAGACAGGGTCTTGCTTTGTAGAGTTCAGGCTGGCCCTGAGCTCACTATGTAGCCCAGGCAAGCCTGGAATTTAGCAATCCTCCTGCCTCTGCCTCCTGAGTGCTGGGATTACAGGCGTGAGCCACCACGCCCAGCACTGTGGTATGTGGTATTGATGGCTGGTGGGCGTGAATCACCATGCCCAGTATTGTATGTGGTTACTGGGGATCGAACTCAGGACCTTGAGCTTGGGAGGCAGGCGCCGGAACCACTGAGCTAAATCTCCAGCTCTTGACAGTATTTTTTGATGAAGGTCTGAAGCAAGCCAAACCATGGCATTTCTCCTAATAAATGGGTAAAATTGACATGTAGTTGATAATCATATTATTAACTTTTTTTTTTTGAGACAGGGTCTTGCTTTGTAGTTCAGGCTGGCCTTGAGCTCACTATGTAGCCCAGGCAAGCCTGGAACTCAGCAATCCTCCTGCCTCTGCCTGCCAAGTGCTGGGATTACAGGCGTGAGCCACCACGCCTGGCAATCATATTATTTTTTAACTCTATTACTTTTTCACACTTATCCCTCTGAAATAGATGGTCAAAAATTTGACAGTCATCCTTGAGTCATTTTCTCCTGCATACCTCACCAAAAAACCTGCCTGTTTACTCTAAAACAGAGACTGCAACTGGGATCGAAATCAGGTTGTTAGAATTAAGATGTTCCTATGCCGTCGCTGTTCTCCCAACTACCTCCTGAACCCAAGAAAGCTGGAAGAGCAGAGTAACAGCAGAAAACCACCATGGGAAAGACTCACATCTCCACAGCTGTGGACTAGCACAACACCGGCCAAAGCAGCACTGGTAACTACTCTGCCCCTCACTTCCACCTCCTAAATCTTTTCCTTCTGCAAACCTTACACTTCCCTCTTAGCTTGGACAGGACTGGCTTCTTCTGATATATATTCTGTCTTTGTCTTACCTCACTATATTACTAGTTCAGTGAGAGATCATGTGCTTCACTTTTTTTTCCTGTTGCCAATATTACCTAGAATTTTGTCATGTAGTATATAACCACCAACGGGAATAGCAGCTTTCTAGGTTAAAAAGTTTGAACCAAACATGGAGTTTCAGCAAAACTATCTCAGTGAGACAGCTAAGGTGAAAGAGATGTGAATGCCAACTTGTTTTTATTTAATCGAACACTTCTCAGTATCTGGGTTTTGTTAGTAATACATTTTATGTATTGGACTCAAAAGTAATTTGTAGCCCATTTATACTGACAAATGGCAAAGTATCAGTTCTAATACGAACCATTGTTCAGAATTATCTTTTTTAAAACCTTTAAGAGTATAATGTCCTTATAATCCTTAATCCTTTCTAGAAAGCTGTTTCAATTGTTTAGAAACAATTTTTAAATATTTGCTATTAAGTAAGCCTGCCTTTCAGGGAAATATCTGTCCTATTTTTGGAAGGTTCACAAGTCTACACAAGTTCACTTACTTTTATGTCACACCTATATATATGATGTAATGCAATATATTGTTATACCAAGAGACAAAGACACTTCTGATATCAGATATCAGACACACTATAAACCAAGATAACTTAATGGCAATGTTTTTACAAACAACATGGAAATACTCAGGTTTTTTCTTTTTTTTTTTTTGGAGACAGGGTCTCGCTTTGTAGTTCAGGCTGGCCCTGAGCTCACTATGTAGCCCAGGCAAGCCTGGAACTCAGCAATCCTCCTGCCTCTGCCTCCCGAGTGCTGGGATTACAGGTGTGAGCCACCACGCCTGGCTCAGGTTTTTTCTTAATATTTTATTCTACTTAATGGCTTATATGGTTGTAAATTGCAACAAAGCTTTTCTTTCATACTACTCATTCCACTATCTCAAAAAAAGAAATAGAAATCCTGATTTTTTTCCCCCTCACTAGTACTACTTCTATATACAAACAAAATAATTATAATTGAAAGGTCAATGCCTTATGTGCATAATCATGCATGGAAATTTTTTTGTGTTACCCTGCCCTTTCTCTTCCCACTGGAATTTTTAAGTTTAACGAAGATCTGAATTGTTTGGACTAGTGTGTGGTTCTAAATCCAAGAATGACTTAAAAAAATATCTCCAATAGACTGGAAGACACAGAATACAAAATTTCTCATAAAAATAAACTTCATAATTAAAAATAAGTGAAGAGAAATATAAGATCCAGAAAGGAGGTAAAGATCTGAGTATCTTTGGCTTATAACACGTCCCACAGGAAAAGTACACAGCACTTGATTAAAGGTTTTGCTGCTGTGCAGTACAGTGGTGCATCCCTCATATTCCACACCACGGATTATCTAGCGGGTCGCTAAGACAGATTTTAAAAAAGTGTTTCAGTAGCAAGAACAAAGCATTTCATTAGTAAAAGAAGTAGATGTCCTAATAGATTTTTAGGTACCTTAATTATATCCACTTGTGTTGTGTATAAAAGTTCTAAAATTAGTGAATGTGGTTACCTTCCCCCTTCCCAAAATTTCCATTCTTTCTAAATATTGTAGATTAGCATCCAGGAACAAAAGAAGCTAAGAGGTGCTAGGCACAAACAATTTTAAGATAAGCCAAGAATAATACAATGCCAGAAAAGTACAGTTCACTAGTTATTTATGATGAAAGTACTAAATTACCTGGAAAAATAAATGTTTTAATATATTGTAAGAAGGCACAAATGTATGTTATTTAATACTTGCATCGATTGATTAAAATAAATCCAACAGTAGTTCTTAATGACTTAAACTTCAGTCACCCTCAGTGTTCTGCTTAGGATGTTTTCTTTCCTAGGAATGCCATAAAATGAGAAACAAGAAAATTAAGAATTCCTCATCTTCAGTGAGAGAAAGGGTAACACAGGCTATCAATTTAGATTTCCTGTCCATTAATTATATATGCATCACAAAGCACCCTGGAGTCTACAATATATCTACTACTTAACAGTAAAGGGCACTAATTAAGTTGATGCATTGTTTTATTTTATTTTATTTTATTTTTTTTGAGACAGGGTCTCGCTTTGTAGTTCAGGCTGGCCCTGAGCTCACTATGGTGCCCAGGCAAGCCGCCGCAAACTCAGCAATCCTCCTGTCTCTGCCTCCCGAGTGCTGGGATTACAGGCGTGAGCCACTACGTCCGGCATTGTGGTATGCGGTGTTGATTGTTGGTGGGCGTGTCTCCACGCCCAGCATTATATGTGGTTACCGGGGATCGAACTCAGGGCCTTGCACTTGCGAGGCAGGCACCGGAACCACTGAGCTAACCCTCCGGCCCCGATGCATTGTTTTATTTATATTAAATTTATAAATCTAGACACATTCATTCTAAAAAAAAATTTTCCCCCAGTACTGGGGACTGAACCAGGAACATTCTACCACTGAGTTACCTCTGCTTTCTGTACTTTATTTTGAGGTCTCACTGAGTTGGCTAAGCTTGGTCTTGAGCTTCTGCTCCCAAGTAGCTGGGATTACAGGCATGCAACTACCCCGTTTCAGCTTTTTTTTCTTTTTTTTTTGAGACAGGGTCTTGCTTTATAGTTCAGGCTGGCCCTGAGCTCACTATGGAGCCCAGGCAAACCTCGAACTCAGCAATCCTCCTGTCTCTGCCTCCCAAGTGCTGGGACGACAGGCGTGAGCCACCACGCCCAGCATTGTATGTGGTTACCGGGATCGAACTCAGGACCTTGCGCTTGCGAGGCAGGCACCGGAACCACTGAGCTAAATCTCCAGCCCTTCAATTTTACTTTTGTACACCTGATGTTATCACTAATGTTTTACCTGGGGTCACATTACTAGATTGGTCAATTTACTTCAAGAACTTAAGTGTGAAGTACACTTTCAATCCAAAAACATCCACAAACTAAAATGCATAATTTAAAATCTTTATTATTTTATCATCAAAAGTTTTCTCTCCATAGAAGAATGGCAATGTGTTGTCAGTGTATATTCTATGGAAAATTTGTATCTTAAGTAACTAGCCTAGAAACCAGAGACAGCACTGTCAAGCTAGTGTGCAAGGTCAAAGACACAATGCTGCCAATGCATTTAGTATACAGAAAGAATATGCAGGTGTTAGAAAAAGAATCTATGGCCAAATGAATAAAAAGTAGCAGTGCAATGCACTGACATTTTAGAGGAACAGAAAACAGAAGGAACCAGAGGATGTACTTTGTAAAAAAAAAGATAAAACCAGTAGACCACAGGCACAGAGTTCCAACTGTATCACCAGTGAATCCATGCATACTTGAACCTTCCTATTGAGTCTAGAACATTATTACATGACGAGCCATTTTCTGCCTAATGTGCAAATGGCATAGCCACATGCAGACATTTCACACTGCTTCCAATCTTATAGCCAATAAATGAAAAACAGCAGTAAATAAAAAACACAAAAACTTGCAGCTTTAGGCATCTTTAGCAAAAAGATGAACAACTCAGAATTTGTTTCCATTTTCTGGAGAAATAAACTTTTAAAACAATGAAAGAAAGCTGTCATGATTACTCAGTTTTGACTGAAGGCAAAACAATTTTTATGTAAATATATTGGATAGGCAAACAAATATCCTTAACAAAATACTGTCAGATCAACTTGAAAATTTTCTTAACTAGTTCCTAAAAAAGGTACTGAGAATCATGAGATGTAAATAACTACTATGTTTTGATCATGCCTGGATATTGGGAATTTTTTGGACAAGTCTGTGCCTAAAGCTGCTATACAACTAGATTTGGCTACTCTGCATTAATTCATATGATAAATATTTTCATAAGGAAATAGATTTATTATTATGGAATCAAACAAATACAGGAAACATGTCTTAAATATTTTAAAATTACATGATATAACCTAACAATAAGAACTACCCTTACCATGGTCTAAATCCTAAATTGTTAATGCATGGATTATTTGCAAGACTAACAAGTCACTTGTTAATCATGTCAAGGCTTTATAGGGAAGGGACACTCAATGCATGAGATAGCGATTATTTTCCAGATGATTTAAACATTTCTAAATGTTATTAAACTGTATTTGAAAAGTTTTTACTTAATATATACAATGTACAAAATAAGTTAAAAGGAGGAAGCAGAGGAAGGTTTTCTGATATATATGATGCAAACATACCACTTTCCCTCATCAGTAGTTTCATATATGTCCATTTTATCCAAGATAAAACACAAAAGGCCAATCAAAATTTCACTTATAAATAGAAAAAGCATTCAAACAATGCAATTTCAACATTGTTTTTTTCCCACACTGCAACTCACTCTACTTTGACTATAATAAACATAAATAATGGCATCTCAAAAATCTGTTTTACATCCTTAAAGTTTAACATAAATTCCTCTAACAATCGAGAAGAAAAGCACTCCTTTGTAACAATTCCACAAAATAATTTTCAATTCACAAAACATCTGTCTACTAGTAAAACCGGCAACCCTTATGGAGGATATAGGCATTAATATTTGGCCTCTCTGAGGTATAAATGCAGCTATATTTGCACTGAGTAGATAGTCTATAAAGTATGCCAATGGTCTGCATGTTTGCATAAAAGTGGGAGCAATTCATCCTGAAAACTTATTTTTATAATGGAGATTAGCTAAGAAAAAAATACTTTAGCCCAGTAATATAGCCAGAATAATTCTGAATTCCTAACCAAAGCAAAAGGTTATCACATTTAAAAATATTTAACAGTGCATATAGATTTAAAAAAAAAAAAGGAGAACAGGAAAAACATACAAATATTTAAATCCAATAGGACACCACAAAAAGCATACTATAGGTAAGTGTGGAATCAGTCAAGCTTTTCCCAAACAGAAAATCCTTTTAATCCTTCGGCAAGTCTCTGTGAAAATAATATGCATACAATAAAAGTGAGAAGGGAGCACCTAGGATACCCCCAAGAGGCTTGCTACACCATGTATCATTACTGCTGCCCCGTTTCTCATTTACATGGATGGCCAAAACATGACAAGAAGTCCATTTGACAATAGTTCGGTAACTTCTTTTCACCACTGCTGCCAGCTGAAATCATCATTGCTTCCAAAGACCAAGAAAAAGCCTAGTATCGTTGCAAAGATGACTGTGTTTCCCGTGAGAACAAGTGCACAAGCTCCCCACTCAATCTATAGAAATAAAATAGAAATACTTGTTTAACAGACATGAAAAACAAAAGGGAAATAAAAAGCAAATCATGCTTCAAGTTGTATGCCAATCATGATCTAAGGCAAACATGGTTTGTAATAGCTTTTACAGCAGTGAACACTTAATGTTACCATCATATGGCTGTTTATATATCTATTTTGGTTCCTTTAAAAAGACAGAAAAATTAGGTCAGTTTAGCTCAGTGGTTCTGGCACCTGCCTTTCAAGTGCAAGGTTCCAAGTTCAATCCCTGGTACCAGGGGGGAAAAAAGATGGAAAATTATGAGACAAATTATCAAAAAACAAGCTTATTTCTCTGTCTGACGACACAACATGGACTCTTACAACTTTCTGTGCAGATAGAAATTTGCTCTTTCTGAGTGAAACTAAAAATCTATTTAGAGAACAGATTAGGTGTAAATTTCCAGAGATGAAAACACACTTGCATGCATTCTTTCAAAGGGGATGGGGAAGTAATTGCTATCTCTACCACCTAGGGAAGTCAGTCTGTCTTCTTCCCTACTTCTCTAGAGATGGAGGTGTGACTCTGGGTTGAAAGTCTGGAAGAACTGAGTATCTGCAGGGTAGCCCCTTCTCCTCTTTAGTACTTAACTGCAGAGAATATGCTTCTCGGGTCTTCAATGTTTTCAGTTTCACAGGACAGGCCAATGGCAGTTCAGTATCGAATGAGCTGGTAGCTAGATATCAGCAAGCCAAGTGCTGCTACAGATCCATGCTATGCTAATATTTTATTAGTTAACAAGAACCCAAAAACCTGAGCTTTTAATCTTTATCTTCCAGACTATGTCTTTCATCTCAATTTTATATTATTAAAATCTTTCCTTCAGAAAAAAGTTAACACAGTCTAAGAAAAATTATTCATAGACAAAATACATCCACTTACCAGATGTGCTCTGGCAAATACAATGGGGAGTCCAAAAGCTGAGACAACAATGCCTGTCGTGAGAAATATGGCAAGTTCCTTACAAGCATTACTCATAGCATCTGTATCATCCACTAATCTTCTTGCTATGCAGTATGGAATAGGTGAAAGGACGTAAAAAAACAGAACAAATAGGGGCCAGTATTGGCTAGAAAGAGAAAAATAAGTTAATATAGTTTTGCTGGTTATAATTTTTCCATATACAAAATATGATTTTCTTTTTATAAGGAACAAAGGAATATTGCAAAATACCAAACACATTGCAGATGAAAGATAAGTGATAAACTAAAAACTGAAATGTGGAAGGTTTTGAGTTAGAGTATCTCTAAAATCAATGCACATTACATTCTTCTAATAGAAGTGTCATATTCTTATATATGTATACACACACCCACATATATACACATATACATATATTTGTGTGTATCTATAAAACAATTGGAGGCCCCCAATTCTTTTTCATCTCCATTTTAGGTTACCAACAAACAGGTATATGGAAAGTGGTAATATAAACACAGCTTGATTTTGAAATTCAAGACTGATATCCTGCCTTAGTCTAAAACTGAAAGCCTTACACGTTTTCCTTACGTCTCTAGGAACTTTCAAACTCCTGAAATCAAACTATAGGAAACTCACTAAAGGAAAATTGAAGACTTTCAGTCAGAATAAAAGTTTATCTCATAAAAGCAGTTGACTTTTAGTTTGTTGTTTGGTTAACTGCATTGTGCAGATGTCATTTCCTGGTATTGATAACTACAGTTAGAAGATATCACAAGTAGTTTGAAGGACACTCTATGTACTATTTTTGCAACTTCTTGATAGTCTGTAACAGTTTCAAAATAAAAAGTTGAAAAGAAATAAATAGATGGCCTTTAAAACTGCCATAGAATAAATCACACTTTAGTGGAGATTGCTTGTACTTATCGGCTTAGGGTAAGTAAAGATTTACCCATGTTCTTCCCAAACACTTAAAGCTGTTGGAGTATGTACTTAAGAAAAAAATTCAAACAGTAAAGAAAAGGAAGAAAAGTGATGTTACAAAAAAAAAGAAAAGAAAACTTACGTATACAGGGGGTAAGAGGTTGTAGGGAGGACAAGGGAATTGGAAAAAATGAGAAGATGTGTCATGTACTGGTACAAATTCTCAATGTTGAATGTGATAATGTATATATAAAATAAAACCAATCAAAACCAATACATCAGTTAAAAAATTTAAACAATACAAAAGCACAGAAAGTGAAAACTAATAGTTCCCCAAATCTCCTTTGCTTTCTTTTCACTTCCCTATGAAGCTTCTTGGCCAACACTTCCACAATCCCTGAGATAAACTTTGAAAAGGTGACTGGATCACTGCATTCTTTTTTCACTTAACACATCTGGAACACCTCTACCTAATGGGTTTACAACTCTTCCTCATTCTTTACAGCTTCCTACGATTTTAACTGAAGGACATACCCTAACTTAACCACTATTCTTTTGATAGAGGTTGCATTTATGATGCGTTTGGTTTTCCCTTTTTGCTATTATAAACATGCCTATCATAAATACCAATTCACTCTCCCAACTACATATATCTTTGCAAACAACTATAAGGATTTGTGTGAGAAAGCCTGTAACGTGTAAAGTTAGGCAAAAAACTAACAGCAAACTGGTCTCCAAGTAAACTGCACTTATTTACACTTCAGACTCCCCACCAGTGCTAGTCCCCAGTAATGCCTGTCTGCCCTTAAGTTTTGTCTTTGCCAATGTAATTCACTTAGTGCTCAGGAAGACTGAGTATATTTTCATGTACTTATTAGTAATGCAGAGTTCTCAGGTTTGTTGTTCATTTTTCTGAGTTGTCTTTTTCCAAATTATCTAAATGGTAATTAAAAAGTTCTGTCTAGCCTAGGAAAAACCATCGTCCACACCATTGTTAAAGTCAATTGTGTTCTAACTCTGCTTACGGCATTTTTGTAAAAGATGCTTTTACTTTTCTTATATTTAATGTTATAAATCAGTGCTAAAAACTTAATAGCAGGATTGAGCTACTGTGTTTCCATCTTGCTATTACAGACTACACAGCAGTCAAAGGACAAATAATAATAATAATAATAATCAATGATTCCTTCTGGACTTTGGTTTTCTAATACATTTACTAATAAATTTTAAGTGATAATTTTTAAAAAAGGTTTGTGTTTGGTATTTCCCTGTATTAATTTTATGTTAGATAACAAAACATTTTTACAGCTAGAAACTAGAAATATTTTATCTTTGAACACTTAAGAGAAAGATTTTACGTACTTGTATATTGGAAGGGCACATCCAAGCATCAAAAACATCAGCCCAATTGCTCCTCCAAAAGACAAACTAATCAAGGCTGCAAAGCAAATAAGAAATCCAGGCGATAACATCAGTTAAACTACATTGTTTCTGTTAATGTATTAGCATTATGACCATTACCAGCTATACTAGAAGCAAAACAAAACCTCCCAATCTCAATGCATTAAAAGTGAGCCTCTGCCAGGTGCAGTGGTACACACTTGTAAAACTAGCTACTCAGGAGGCCGAGGCAGAAGGGTTACAAGTTCACAAGGTCAGTCTAGGGAGCTTAACTTAATGAGACACCACCTCAAAATCAAACAGCTGGGGATGTAGCTCAGTATTAGAGTGCTTTCATAAAATTTGCAAAGCTGTGGGTTCAAACCCCAACACACAGACACAGACACAGACACACACACACACACACACACACACAAATGTGCAATTCATTTCATTATGTAGGAAGAATAAGTCTTCTATGGCATCTTCAAGGCAAATAAAACAATATAGGTTGAGCACCATCCCTAACCTGAAAACTAAAATCTAAAATGTTCAAAATTCTGAAGCTAATTATGATTACAGATTTTGTACAAAATTACCCTGAGGCCAGAAGCATAAATGAATTTTATATTTAGAAGACTTGGTCTCATCTCAACACACACCATTATGTGTATGCAAATATTCCAAATAAAAAAAATCTGAAATATTTTTGGTTGCAAGCATTTCCACTAAGGGACACTCAACTCTTTTTTTTTTTTTTTTGAGACAGGGTCTCGCTTTGTAGTTCAGGCTGGCCTTGAGCTCACTATGGAGCCCAGGCAAGCCTGGAACTCAGCAATCCTCCTGTCTCTGCCTCCCGAGTGCTGGGATGACAGGCTTGAGCCACCACACCCAGCCCTGTGGTATGTGGTACTGACTGCTGGTGGGCGTGAGTCTCCACGCCCAGCATTGTATGTGGTTACTGGGGATCAAACTCAAGGCCTTGCGCTTGGTAGGCAGGCGCTGGAACCACTGAGCTAACCCTGCGGCCCCAAAGGACACTCAACTCTTACTTCAGAGCTCTGACCTATCATTAGCACATCTTCTATTCTCCAATTTTTCCCTTTGTATTGAGTATTACAGTCCACAGGAACAATGCCTTGCAGGCATTAGTGTTATTATTCACTCCATTGGTTCTGAAAAGTAGCTCGTGGAGAAAATCTACATGTTCAAGTTCACTGGATTCTAGAAGCCTTATCCTATGGAAGAACTACCAGCTGCTGCTTCAACAGGAGCTAGGTGCACTGGCTACTTGGGAGGCTGAAGCAGGAAGATCTCTGGAGCCCAGGAGTTCAAGTACAGCTCAGGTAACAAGGCAAGACTTCCATCTCAAAACAAACACAAAACACAAAACAGATGGAAAAAATTCAAAGGTATCCATACTTAATGATTTTACTCAACTGATTCTGTTATAGATCTTTAAATAGCTTGCAAAACTATAGCTAGGGTTCCTTCCATCATTTCCTAAATATTAGTCTGTAGGATAAGGCATAGGTACAATGCTTCTGTGGTATCATTATATTACTGCAGTTATTATAAGATAAATGCACTCTACAGGTGAAATGTAGATTATAAAGCTACACACAGCAGTATATTTTAAAGTGCTTTCAAGAAGTATGCAAATAGGGGCCGGAGGGTTAGCTCAGTGGTTCTGGCGCCTGCCTCGCAAGCGCAAGGTCCTGAGTTCGATCCCCGGTAACCACATATAATGCTGGGCGTGGAGACTCACACCCACCAACAATCAACACCGCGTACCACAATGCCGGATGTGGTGGCTCACGCCTGTAATCCCAATACTCGGGAGGCAGAGGATTGCTGAGTTCGCGGCGGCTTGCCTGGGCACCATAGTGAGCTCAGGGCCAGCCTGAACTACAAAGCGAGACCCTGTCTAAAAAAGCAAAAAAAAAAAAAAAAAAAAAAGAAGTATGCAAATAAGTAGAATCACCTTTCTTTGGTAGGTACAGTTCATCAATGATCTAGATTTAAGTGAAGATAGTATCAATTTAAATAAGAACATCTTTTTCCTTTTTAAATGATGTGTAGTCCATTAACCTTTGGTGAACAGTTAAAATTCAAAAGGTACCAAGATCTAAACTAACACATATACATCAAAGACATAAACTAACATATATACATCAAAACTAATAGAAAAGTGGTTAAACACTGCCAAATACTGGTTCACATTTCAGAACTAAAATGATCAATATCAGGGACAGCCACAGACATAGCAGCTTGGTATATTTGGCTTTCAGTGCAATCACTGATGTAGGTCATGTCAACCTTGACCTTGTTTATTTAGTCCTTACTGTAACTTATTACATTTTCAGCTAATGAAAATAAAAATAAAACATTTCTCTTTATAGCAAACAAAGTTTACAAGGTAATGCAGCATTAAGCGGGAGGAAAATATAGAGCTTACTATTTTTTCTTTTTAGTTCAAAATGGGTCCTCAGGACCTGGCCTTGCCTGTCTCCACTTGTGCAGGCCACATCAGGTGGTCACACTTTCCCTACTGTGTGCTTCTGTTGCACTGGGCCTCTGCCTTCCTGGGAATCAGAGGCTCTCTAACACAAATGCCCTCAGTGTATGCTGTCCCTTCTACCTTGGTTTCTTTTAATTTAGTACAGATTTACTCACACCGAAGATGTAATAGGCATTGTGGACATGATGGCAACCACAAATGCTCACTGAGTTCACAGTCTTATTTTTTGGTTTTTGAGACAGGGTCTCACTTTGTAGTTCAGGCTGGCCCTGAGCTCACTATGGTGCCCAGGCAAGCCACCATGAACTCAGCAATCCTCCTGTCTCTGCCTCCCGAGTGCTGGGATGACAGGCGTGAGCCACCACGTCC
>PVIC010046865.1:0-14070 GCA_004025085.1 Thryonomys swinderianus
AAAAAAAAAAAAAAAAAAAAAAAAAAAACCTTGTCAATATTGAATTTAACTAAATCAGAGAAGCAACTTTATCTACTTATTATAAAAATTAATTTAATATTGATAATTAAGTACTGTTACTGTTAATAAAAGGCCGAAAGATGAGTAGTTTATCATATGGACATGTCTGTTTATCCCATATTCGAGAGGCAGAAATTGAGGTAGATAAAACAAGTGATCTGTGCAGAGTAAAGTGTGATGGTCAGGGTGTCATCCAGACCAGTCTGCCGTGTGCCCTCAGGCCAGTCATGGACTTCCCTGAGCATCTTGTGCCTCCCTCATTGGGGGATCAGAATATTTCATGGGGCAGCTTTAAGTAGAAGGAAATGAAGAACATAAATGCTGAGCACAGCAGCTGTCATGCTGTTCCTGTTGTTGTTCATGGTAGTAATAGTAGCAGCAACACTAAGAATAGTCACTGATTACTGATTCATGACAGACCGGTTCTATCTCTGTCTCTCTGTCTCTGTCCCTCTCTGTCTGTCTCTCTCTCTCACTCTGTCACCCTGGAGTCCAAACTCAGTATCTTGTGCTTGCCAGGCAGGAATGGTACCACTGAGCTAAATCCCTGGCGCCAGACTTTTCTGTAAGATGATGTCAAGAAGGCTCAGATTGCCTGATGGGACAGTCATTTTCTCAGCAGGACCGCAGGGGTATGTTTCTCCAACCTGGAGGTTTTATCCGTCGAGTTCTCCCAGCCTCTGCTCCATTCTGTGCTCACCACACTCTCAATGAGCCTAGAGTGGTTAAGGCCTTGCCCAGTCAAAATTGGTGCCCTAACAGTGGGCACCCACAGGGCTCTGGCTCCCCAGGACACAAGCAAGGCCGGGCCTGTCTAGAGCTCCCTGGTGTCCCGCATGTGATACACCAGCCCTAGCATGGACTCTGGGAGTGAGAAAAAGGAGAATCTATATAAATTCAAAGCAGCAGGACTCACTTGTGTCTGGAGGCCCAGGCAGTAGTGTTGGGGTTGTGGGCAAGGGCCCTACCACCATATGGCGTCCCAGCTAACCCAACTTTTCCCTCGTAACTAAGTCTTGTCACCTTATCTCTCCTGTCATGTTTGGGGGTCCTAAATCTACAGTCAGGACTTGCAGATTTTCCTTAAAAATCTCACAAGAAAAAAATTCATATTAGATTTTAAATTCCTTTTCCACCTTACAACAAATCAAAAATATAGGTCTCGACCTGGCTGGTGTTCCCTTTAAATAACACTTTGTTTTCCCTTGGGGAAGTTGTCTTGAGGGCCAAAGAGTCATTTCTAAAGTGAACCTAGTTTTTAGAAAAAATAGATCACCGGATGTCAAACTTCGTGTGGAGCTTGCTTCAGAGGAAAATGAAAGTGGCAGCCTGCAGTGACAGCTGCTTGACTCCAGGCTGAGGCGAGAGGCAGTGTCTGTATGCCACCAGGCCCCAGCCAGCCCCACATTCTGTCCTCAATAGCTTCCTTAGTCATTTTCCAAGCAGCTTTGCTTAGGTGAGCAGAGCACTTTCCCTGGAAGGTGAGTCACCGCTGCAGGGTGTAGGTTACAGGCAGTTTGTCCCCTGCACATTGCAGAGGAAGTCCCGAGTGGGCCTGGTTAAGAAGCACTCTGCCAGCATCATCCTCAGTCCAGCCCAAGGTCAAGAGGAGGGAGCAGGAAAAAACAGGAGGCCTCTCTGCTTGCTGACTGACTGCCCTCAAGAGTCATGTGGACAGGGCACAGAGCCCGGGTAGCAGTATCCCCGCACTCCTGAGCGCAGCCACCTTGAGGGTGGAAAATGGCCCTCTTCCAGGGACAGGCAGCACAGCAGCAGGAGCCGGGAAATCCCTTGGCAGAGAGCAGAGCGAGAGGAACTGTACTTTGATATGGAAGACCTTGCAGGGAACCCTCCCCCGCCTTCTCCCTAGCCACCTGGGCTAGAGGCTCGAGGGAGCACCAGCGCCTGGAGCAACTAGATTGCACCCTGGATTTCTGGAAGCTTTTGGAATTCTGACTCTGCCAGCATCTCACCTGTCTCACTTCCCGGGCCATTGTTGGACTCCGAAGAGAGCATTAGGGAGAACATCTGAGCCATCCTTCTCTCCCAGGCCGGCCACGCAGCTTCGGCTGACCTTTCTTCAAGAGATTTGCTTCCATTTTGTGCTCTTGACTAGTGCCGTGGATGGGGAGTTCGACTACTGATGGCCAGAGACATCTAGGAGCAGGTCCAACCAAGGTCACCCACGGTGGGTTGAATTTCATGGAGCTGCAACAGAAGACGGGTTATTCCTTTCAAGTTATCTAGGCTCCTGCCTCAGTCACAGATTCCTGCCAGGTCGCAAGACCTGTGCCCCTTTAGTCTGGGCTAACCACTAGTCACTTTAGAGCGGCAGGGCTCAGCAATCTTAACCCTTAACTACTCCATCAAAGCACAGTTAGAATTGCAGAGTAGAAATGATCATTAGTGTTTGTATCCTCCTATTTTGCAGAAGACAAAATGGTGCCCAAGATAGCCAAGTGAGTTGCCCAAGGCCACCCAGCTAATTAATGGCAGAGCCTGAGCCATGCCCTAGGCTGTGTACACTGCGCTGCTGCTACTGGGCGCAGGGGCCAGCTGTCCTGCCCTGGAAATTCTGTCAGCCAGCTTCTCCCTTTGTTTCCCACACTAACCCTAACACTCTACTCTTCCTGCGAGCTCTACCAGGCCCGAGAAGGGCGCAGCCCAAGCAGCTGTTGCTTAGCGTCTAAGGAAAAGTAAACAGTCATCTATTTGACACTCTCGAACTATGAGGTTCATGTAATCAAAAGGACTCAAGGTTGTTAAGAAAATTCAATTCTGGGCAGGGTTATCCGGAAGTTCCAGAGTTTGACTGTGCCTTCTAGGCATTTCCTGGGCTCTCGCCCATCTTGCCAAGCTGTCTTTCCCAGAGTGGGCATATAGTGACTGTGGCTGACCGATTGCCAGACTCCAAACCCACTGGGCACCCAGAGACTGTTCTGCGGCTCTTCTCTGGAAGAAGTGGTGTGCTGCCCATGGCATCCTGGTGTCCAAGGACCGGAGTCCTCGGGTGTCATCCCGGCTGGTCCACCTGGCTCCTCGGTGAGAACGTGAGTGGCCCCAGGATGGTGGCCCTGGGGCTGCCGAGAGCTCTGTAGCCTAGATGCCTCCAGGCACCATCAGCTTCTGCTGACCTTTCCTTAGACTAGACCTGAAGGAGTTCTCAGTACAGAGGGTTGGGAGGCTTGAGAGCAATGTGGGCTCAGCTCAGACGAGGGTGCCATTGCCAGTTAAGTCACACCAGAGTTTTTCAGCCAAGGAGTTATTTGAGTGAATCCAGCTCCTAAGGCAGTGGTTGAAAATAAATGGACTCTAGTCGCACTTAGGGAAGGCGTGGACGGGTGCCTTAGCAGCTGGAGTGAGTCAGAGCACAGCGCTGTGATGGGCTCCGGGGGGAGCAGGCACTCTGCCCCAGCCAAGCTGGCTCCCAGTAGTTACCTGGGGCTGTGCCCATCGCTCCTCCCCTGGGAAGGGTGTTGGCTCTGCCAGACTCTGCCGAGAGCTAGAATATGCGGGCATCCCTGGCTGAGGATGGTTAGGGCCAGGGTCTCTAACCCTTGTGATACTGTGGAAGCGATACATGTGCAGTGGGAACTTCCAGTTCTGAACTTTGGTCTTTCCCTGGGCCCACAGTACATGGTTCAAAGCTCTACCAAAGCTGGGCAGGGCCTTGAGCTGCAGCTCCGAGTCAGCCCCACTGTCTCGGGAGGAAGAGCGGATACACTGTGGTGTGCAGGGTGGCCAGGCCGTGGCACTCATTGGCCAAGGGAGCAAGTGCCAAACTATGGCGTGTGTGCCACAGCAGGCTGTTTTTATGATTGAAAACTACAAAGTTTGCCATCACTGGATTAGGGTATTCAAAGCATTTTCTGTGTACAATATTTTCAGCTTCTGATGGATGATTTAGTATACAGGACTATCATAAGTTAAGGAGCGTCCATAAAAACAGCTACCACTGAGGAACTGCCCTCAAGCGCCTAGCATGGCGAGGATGGTGCAGATAGGATACAGGTTAACGCAGGTGCTGAGTTAGAAGCCACAGGCACCAAAGAGGAGCCAGGAGGGCACCACAGCCTGCAGCTGGTCTCCCACCCTGAGACAGTGCCGACCATCACGGACAGAGCCTGTTGGCAGGAGGGTCCCACCGCCTCATGGCTGTAGAATCTGGGCAGGAACACCCTCGGCCTTCCTCCTACTCTGTGCCTCATTTCTGTGACAGTGAGCTTGAGCCTTGTGGAAACGGCAGCACCCCAGGGCAGAGATGTGCGTCCCTAGACGCCAGGGCGCCATCAGGGGAGGAGCAATGAGCAGCCACTCCTGAAGAGAGGCCAGGACCCACAAACACAGGTTCACGTGCTTGGTACCCTCAGACTGGATCAAGGCAGGTGCCAGAAGGCTGACCTGTGACTGCACTTGACAACGAGATTCGGCTTCCCAAGAGGGCCTGTCGGGCTCTAACAGGAGCGCCCCTGTCCTAGTACCCAGCGCACTCTGAGTGGCCAGCTGCGCAGTGCGTGGAGCCCGCACCAAAGCACAGGCTTGTTGAGCGAAGGCGGGAGGCTAATCCAGAGCCCCCGCTGCGCCTGGCTGGTCTGAGAGGATGGGAGGGTCCCTACCTCTTGCAAGCTTTTCTTCTTTTGCCAAGCAATCAGTCCGAGGTAATTACCTACAATATCCACATCTTAAGTCTTTTGCTCCTTCCTGAGAGAGTCAGAACATAACCCTTACAATAAGCAACATGCCTCAAACTGGTCCCTCAGGCCTCTGTCCAGGAGTGTGGAGCGCCTCTGAAACCAAGCCTTGGCCAGGTTTCTTCTGCCAAAGAGCTGAGTGGACTGTGTGCTTCCTTCCATGCCGTCACACACAGGAGTCTTCTGTGGAAAGCCAAATTGTTGGGTTTCTTGTTTATTCTGAACTTCTGCAAACTAGTTCCTTAATTTCAAAACTGGTCACCACTGATGCTCCTCCCTACAGGGAGCCTAAGCCCTCTCTCGATTCAAGTAAACCCTGCCTAAAGCCAGTCTCATTTGGGAAAACTTGATTTACAAACCCAGAAAGGAGAGCATGGCTGTATTTGCACAACCTAGTGAATGCCTCTCTTTTTTTCTCCCTCCCTCCCTCCCTCCCTCCCTCTCCCCCCCCCAACAGGGTCACTTTGTAGTTTAGTCTGGACTTACTATGTAGCCCAGACTAGCCTCAGACTCATAGCAGTCCTCCTGCCGCTGCCTCCCGAGTGCTGGGATGACAGGTGTGAGCCGCCACGCCCTTAGTGAGTGCTTCTGAGTCCAACCCAAGAGATTAGAGTTGCTTGTGATGGTGACCTCAAGGTGTGGCAAGTTCGTGAAGTGTATTTTGACTGATCAAAGAAATGCTATTCTAGTGTAAAGTACAGCAGATGGCCCGATACACTTAGGAAGTTTGTCATTGTTGAATATTCAGTAACACAAAATAACAACTTGCAGGTTTCAGTGACACTTAAAATTGTTTACATAATATACATATATAAAAATTCCTTGCTGTGTATTATAAACTACACCTGTGTTTGGTTTTGAATTGTTTTTTCTTTTCTTTCTTCCTTTCTTTTCACCTCAATACTCCTTTCCACTCCATGATCTGCGTTCCAGTCCCACATAAGTATGTGGTCTGGCGGTACTGCAGCATCTTTTTTATTTGCCATCAGCATGGGATTTGAGAATTAAATTGAAAATGCTATTATAACAGTGTACTTTTGAAACTTACCAGATATTATTTTAGGGGCCTGGAGATAAGGAATGATCATTATTAATGACAATGGCAGCTGGTGCTCAAGGCACTGTTATAAAAGAACAGTCACCTTCTTGAGTCACCAGACTCAAACCTGGGACCCGACTATATAACGTAAATGGCAGATTTGAACGTAGTCTGTCCTTGGAACGGTTTGGCTAACCCTATCCCTAGCCCTGATGGTTCCAGTTTGGAGCCTCTGCTCTGCTCCTTTATCCAGAACATAGATGACTGTGTTCCTGCTTCCTAATTAAAAGGCTTCCTCCTGAGTCAGTCCCTGGGTTTCTTTCCAACAAATCTTTGGCTTGTGACAGCTTCTGCATTTGGGTGCCAATTTTTAAACTTTAGATCATTTGAAAAGGAATTCACTCTCATAGCTGAGAGCACGGAATTTTAACATAAAAGCCCCCATGTGTGTCTTGCCACTAGCACTTCCTGCAGAGTAGTCTTGAGCAAGTTACTTGACCACAGAGCCTCGGTTTCTTTCTCTATATAAGGACCATATTAGTGCCTTGTTCAGAATTGTAAGGATTCAGAAATAATACATGGGTTACCTAATAAGCTGCACATATAATAGCTGCAAATATAATAGCAAAAATAATAGCTATAATAATAATGACCTCTTATCCTTGATAACCATGTGCAGCTGTGTTTGTATAAACAGCAGAGTTGGAAACACCAGAGACAGCCATAGGACAATTAAGCTCTACTCTGTTGCCAAGGAGCTGTGGATCCAAGTTCATTATACATCACTGATTCATCCCTCAGCCAATCCACTGCTGAGCTACCATTGGAGACAGAAGTCAAATGGGGTACACAGAATATACCTCAAAGACATCCTTTGGGATTGTCCTTCTCTTTTTCCTTTTTTCTTTCATGCTTACGTGTGTGTGTGTGTGTGTGTGTGTGTGTGTGTGTGTGTGTTGGTTACTGGGGACTGATCTCAAGGCCTCACTGCATGCTAGATAAGAGCTTTACTACAGAACTATACCTACTGTACCTATAGACCTCTTTTAATTTTCTTTTAAGACAAAATCTTACTAAGTTTCCCAGTCTGGCTTTGAACTCGAAATCCTTTTGCCTCAGCTTCCTTATCAGCTGGGATTTCAGAGATGAACCCCTGTGCCAAGCTTGGGGTTGTAAGAAAAATGTCCTTCAGAAATTCTAGTCCCAGCAAGTGACCACCTAGATTTTTAGATTTGCTAATAAAGATGAGCTTTTTTTGTAGTATAACTTACAAGTGAAAAATTGAGGAACTGGGGATATAGCTCATTATACAGTACTTGCTTGAACGTTCCATGCACTGGATTGAATTCCTAGCACCACAAAAAAAGAAACAGAAAAAGTGGAAACAAAGCCCATCCAGCCAAGCATGGTGGCTCATGCCTGTCATCCCAGCACTAGGGAGGCTAATGCAGGACGATCACAAGTTCCAGGCCAGCCTGGGCCACATAGTGAGCTCAAGGTAAGCCTGCACTACAAAGCAAGACTGGCTCAAAAAAAAGTCCATCCACAGAGAAATGTTGGTACACTGTGCCAGGAATCTTCCAAAGCCATTAAAAAGAATGAAGCAGATCTTTGTAAGATGAATTGAAAAATGTAATCTGTTAAGTGAAAGACATAATATATTATGTCTGTAATACCCTGTATTTGTCTAAACACTAGTCCTAAGTGTGTTTGTGTAAACCGCTGATAGGGCTAGAAAGATTTACAACACATTTAAGTGTTTCCTATGTTGGAGGAAGAGAGAATCCTGTGGGGATTGTTTTTGGTTTAAGTCACTTACACTGCAGTTGAGAAAACTGAAGATTGTTATTTTTGGAGAAAGCATGGTCAGAATTATGTAAAGAAAGCAGGAGTAGCCAGCCAGAAAAACGTAGCCCTGTAGGTGTGCTGACCCCGGGGTCTGCCCAATCGGGGCGCCCTCCCAGACCCAGTTCTGCCACATCGGCCGCTCTCAAGTCCCCTCCCTCCCAAGGAGCCGGGCGCGTGGCCAAGGGCAGGGAAGCCTGCCCGGTGGGCACTGGAAGGGGCAGCAGAGCCGTCCCGCTCCCCGCATGCTGCCCTGCTTCTTGAGTCGCAGCAGGCACGACGGTCCCTGGGAAGCAGCAGAAAAGAAGTGAGATGAAAACCAGACCGGAGGGGCCGCCTGCCTCCTGCCTTTGTGGCCCAGCTCAGTGAGAGCCTCAGAGGTTCCGGTGAGGTTTTAGGCACAAGAACAGCCGACCCTGACTTTGCGAGTGTCCGCTCACCGGCGTGACCGTAGGCTCCTGTGGGCTCACCCGGTACCAAGAGGACCCTTTTCAAGTACAGCTTGTTCGCCTCGTCGGAGTACGGCGCCGCCCTGCAGAGAAGCCTTCTGCAGAGGGGTGTATGAGAAGCTGGCAGAGGACCCCTAAGCGGAATGTGGGAAGGGTGAGGGGCTTGGCTGCTCATGGTATATCCTTTTTATATTTTTTCTTAAGTACTTGAAAATGCCATCCACTAAAAAAAGAAAACTGATGTAGTTCAGTGAAAAGAGCCTGAGTTCAATCAACAAAACCACAAAGAGAAAATCAAAAAGAAAAACACATGCCCACTGAAGAAAATTCTGGAAAGAATTAGGAAAGTATAAATATTAAAACACTTGTAAGCCCATGACCAAAAGAAACATTGCTGGGCCAGAGGGTTAGCTCAGTGGTTCCAGCACCTGCCTTGCAAGCGCAAGGTCCTGAGTTCGATCCCCACTAACCACATACAATGCTGGGCATGGTGACTCACGCCCACCAGCCATCAATACCACACACCACAGTGCCGGGCGTGGTGGCTCACGCCTGTCATCCCAGCACTCGGGAGGCAGAGGCAGGAGGATTGCTGAGTTCGAGGCTTGCTTGGGCTCCATAGTGAGCTCAGGGCCAGCCTGAACTACAAAGCGAGACCCTGTCTCAAAAAAAAGAAACATTGCTACATGTCTTTGCCAAGAGTCTGGTGCTCTGTGGGGCAGCATTTTAGATATAACTGTATCCTACAGGCATTTCTTCATACTGCTGTTTATTCATAAACATTCCAATGGATGTGCTCTGGTTTATCTGTTTTCTTCCCCTGTCGTTAGACAGTTTTGCTCCAGTTTTTTCTCTTATTGAAATCCTCTAAGCGTCTTAGGGTGTGTTTCCTTTGATCCATACTGTGGTGGGTTGCAGTCCTGAGAGTGGTGTGTACAGAGGCTTCATGGTACATGTTTTGCTGTCTGTTTCACTGATGAATAAAGGAAATGGAGGTGATTGCCAGCCGGGGAGGGAGCAGCAAGTGCCAGGCGCTCAGGAAGGGGCGAAGCTACTGGCTGCATTTTGTTCTGCAAAGGACACAAGAGAAGCGTTGCGTGAGTGCACACGAGAGTAACCACCAGGAGCCTGCCACACGGAGACACTGGGGAGCCGGGACAGGGTGTGGACCAGTGCCACGTGCTGGGCTAGACAGTCACAGGGCACAGAGTGTGGCATCAGCCGATACCTCTGCTCAGGCTGTCTGAAGGGTGCTTCGGACGAGGCAGGAGGTGGGGTCAGGGAGGAGCTGGAGGTGGGTGAGACCCACCCTGCGGGACCGATTCCAACGCCTTCCACCCCAAGGGCGGGTCTCAGCACTGCCTGCTCCCCTGGGGCTGGCGTGGTGCCAGGCACACAGTGGGACTCGGAGGAGTCATAAGTTTAATTTCACCATTTTATTTACTCTGCAGTTGGACCTGTAGAATTGACAGTGAGACTAACTTTTGGTGGGCATGTCCTTTTTTTTTTTTTGAGACAGGGTCTCGCGTTGTAGTTCAGGCTGGCCCTGAGCTCACTATGGTGCCCAGGCAAGCCGCCGCGAACTCAGCACTCCTCCTGTCTCTGCCTCCCGAGTGCTGGGATGACAGGCGTGAGCCACCACGTCCGGCATTGTAGTATGCGGTGTTGATTGCTGGTGGGCGTGAGTCTCCAGGCCCAGCATTCTATGTGGTTAGCAGGGATCGAACTCAGGACCTTGCACTTGCGAGGCAGGCGCCGGAACCACTGAGCCAACCCTCTGGTCCGGCATGTCCATTTTTTAAAAAAATAATTCATCAGTGAGATTTTAATTATTCATGAACTTTCCCATGTCATATCCTCCTTGATAGGAAGGTACAAAAAAGGCTCCCCTGGGAAGCAGGAGTCCAGCTGGCAGAGAACCCAGTCTCGAGACGCCTCTGGCTGGATTTCACCAGTGCTTAAGCCGGAGCCAGGGAAGTGTCTTCTCCCCTGTGCTCACTGCCTGCCCCAGGGACAGAAGGGAGCCTTCAGAGTTCTGTAGTAGGATGTCGTGGTGCCAGGCTGGCTGGGGGTTCTGTCCCCGTAGTGTTTGTGTCATTCCCAGGGTCCACCACCTGCCCCTAACTAGTAGCTTCCTCCAGGAGCATGAAGGGGTGCAGAATTCTGCCCCCCGCCCTTCTGAGAATTACGCCGGGGTGGAGAGGGATCAGGTGCGTGTCCGTGGCCTGGTACCTGAGCTTCGCCTGAGTCTCGTCCCTGTCGAAGCGTGACTTACGCCTCGGTAGCTGCCAGCTTCTGTCCCACAGGTGTGCTCTGGCCTCACTTGGGACGCCCTCTCCTTTTCCGTGGGCCTCTTTATTGTCTGTCTGTCTCTACACTCCTGTGTTTTGTGTTCTTTTCTGACCAGCTGTCTTTCCTGGTAGACTGCAAGCTTCTCCCAGGGCTGTCACCGCCCTGAGGAGCCCAGCAGACCCGCGCCTGCCCAGGGCCTCCGGTGCGGGCCTCCGGTGCCCTGGGACTCACCCCCGGCCTGCCGTGCACGCGCCCAGAGCCCGAGGCCCGCCTGGGGCACCAGTCCGGGGTTCTGGGGTCCCTGTGCCGGTGTCACAAGCATGGCTGAACACATGTTTTGGTTAGTGTGGGCCTACTGTGTCTTTTTCCGTCCTTTTATCATCAGCTATTCTGCATAATTTTATTTTAGCCACCATCTTGCTGTATCCTTTTAAATTCTGATTGTTTTTTAACTTAATCATATATATTCTGATTACTAATATATTAGTATTTTGACTTCTTTCTGCCACCCTTTTATTTATTTTTCCCTTTTCTTTTGTTGTCTTCTGTTAGAAGGACAAAGTTTTTATTTTTCTTCTTTGCCCTCAAAGTTCTGAATTGTATTTCTGTTTTTAGTAGTTACTCTTAATATACATGCTACCTCACTGTAATTTATTTTTTTGAGACGTTCTCACTAGGTAGCTTAGGCTGGTTTTAAACTCACTGTGTAGGCCAGGCAGGCCTCAAACTCATGGTAATCCTCCTAGGTGCTGAAATTATAGGTGTACAGCACTACACCTTTGGATCTTATGACTCTACCTACTTAACCTCATTCCACCCTTCCTTAATATTGTTGTTTAAATTAAATGTTTCAAATCATTTAAGCTAATTTATACATGCTTTGGGGCCAGGGATTTAGCTTCATGGCACTGTACCTGCCTCACAGCACAAGGTCCTGAGTTTAATCCACAGTATATCAATTCCTGTGCCTGCTGTTTTCACTCAAGTGCTGGAATACAGGCAGGCACCACCATGCCCAGTCCACTGTTGTCTCTCATATCATATTTCCTTACCCTAGTTTACCTCTCTTCTTTACAAAGCATACCCTTACACCATCTTACCTAGAATTCTTGTTTTGTATACATATATTTGTGAGTGTAGTTTTTGTTTTGTATTTTTAGAGATTAAATGATCTGTTAAAACTCATCAGGTTGGGCCGGAGGGTTAGCTCAGTGGTTCCGGTGCCCGCCTCGCAAGCGCAAGCTCCTGAGTTCGATCCCCACTAACCACATGCAATGCTGGGCGTGGAGACTCACACCCACCAGCCATCAATACCACATACCACAGTGCCGGGCGTGGAGGCTCACGTCTGTCATCCCAGCACTCGGGAGGCAGAGGCAGGAGGATTGCTGAGTCCAGGCTTGCCTGGGCACCATAGTGAGCTCAGAGCCAGCCTGAACTACAAAGCGAGACCCTGTCTCAAATTAAAAAAAAAAAAAATCAGGTTAAAGATCCCAGCCCAGGAGCATGTCTTGATGTAACCAGGTGTCTGAGAGCATCCACCCCTGACCGGCAGGAGTCCTCATTCTTAACTCTTGTTGTGGCTTTGGTGGTGCCGGCACCCAGACTCCGCCTTGTGCTTCCAAGGTAGGTGCGGCACCACTTGAGCTAAACCCCAGCACCCCCATCTTAATCCTCGTGCTTCCTGCCAACGAGACTGAGGGGCGACTCCCCCGCGGGCGAGCAGACCAGAGGAGTGAGAGCGGTGCAGGGACGGCCGCGAGGCTGGTGACGCTGCCCAGTGCTCCCGCGGGGACGAGTGCTCTGATCAGAGCGCTGAGCCTGTGCCCGGTGCTCCTCCTGGGCATACCAGTCTCCTTTGCTGTAGCAGATGACTTGCCCTTCTGCATCAAATGAAAAGACCACTCTTGTGGAGCTGCGCCAGAGAGCCCCAGGGAAAGACGTTGGTGGCGGTCACGATCACTGCATACCTGGCACGGAGGAGATGCCGTGAGTGAGGAGGCAGGTCTGAAAGCACAAGGGAGACCTGGGAAGACATGCCAGGGGCAAGCAGTCCCCCGTGAGAGGAACAAGTAAACAGAGAGGGGTGGGAGACGTGCCATGACTGGGCAGGGTTCAAGGAAGGGGCACAGGTGTGCGGGAGCCCTGGCCTCCCAGCCGATGGCTCCTCTGCCCGGCTCCACCGTCGATAGGCAGGAGCTTCCCCGGTGTGGCCTGGTGGCCAGGCAAGCTAACTGATGAAAAGAGGAAGCACAGGTAGGATATTGGTTTTCAACCAATATCTGATTAAGGAAGCTGACTCAGCTTCGCTATTTATCCCTTCTGGGCGTTCAGAGAGGGACAAGTTTTTACTTCCAGGTGAAACAGTTAAAAGAGGGGTTTGCTCTGGACCCTCAGTGGACATTTTCAAGATGGCTCTGAAAGACAGAGATCTTGATCTCCCTCTGTGTGGGGAGCCAGGGCTCCTGGTGTGAACCCTTGGGCTATAGGAGACCAGAACACCCAGCAGCTCAGCGGTAGCTCTCAGCCCGGAGGCCAAAGGAATGAATATTCATTTAGCATGTTTTGTTGGCCAAGCCGCCCGACTGACATTTTGTGTTGTGTGCTGTATCTCCACTGTCCTCGGGACAGCTCTGGAGGAGCTGAGGGAAACTAGGGGCCTGTGGAGGGCCAGGGACAGCGCGGAGGCAGCATGGCGCTCAGCCCCTGAGTGCCCAGCCCCCATCTCCGGGCTGAACTTCTCCAAGGCATATCCCACACTGGCCGGGAGACGCTGACCACTGTTGTGCTTTGGAGTCACTGGTCCCCAGATGATCCCAGTAAGTCAGTTCTATTCCTAGATCTACAAGGAACCTCATAAGGTGTCTAAATCCACTGACTTCCAAACCCTTCTTTTTTTTTTTTTTTTTTTTTTTGAGACAGGGTCTCGCTTTGTAGTTCAGGCTGGCTCTGAGCTCACTATGGAGCCCAGGCAAGCCTCAAACTCAGCAATCCTCCTGCCTCTGCCTCCCGAGTGCTGGGATGACAGGCGTGAGCCACCACGCCCGGCACTGTGGTATGTGGTATTGATGGCTGGTGGGCGTGAGTCTCCACGCTCAACATTGTATGTGGTCACCGGGGATCAAACTCAGGACCTTGCGCTTGCGAGGCAGGCACTGGAATCGCTGAGCTAACCCTCCGGCCCCCAAACCCTTCTTGGATACCTAGGATTCTGTAGGAATCCTTGGGTGGGGAACACTGGGCAGGTGGAGCCAGAGCAGTTGTTTGTAATAGGAATTGCATACTATTTGCTTCTTCTAGCTTTTATATGTTGGCGGATGTTATGATTTCACTTGATAAAAAATGAATTTACTGCTCTTTTAATTGCCAAGGTTAGAATCCATAACTTGTGGTTCTCAGTCTGGTATTTTCACTATACTTTACTTACTAAAAGAGGGAACTGAAATATGTTGCATTTTAGAAAGATCAGCACTTCAAACATTAGTTTTGTACCTTCCAGCAAATGAAAAGTTAGCTTAGCTCATCCCCTAACCCTGTCCTAGATCCCCGAAGAGCAGAGATTGTGTTGCCTAAGCTGTCACCGTCACACCCTGAGACCACTCCTGTCTCGTGGGCCTTGTCCAGCAGGGTGGCTAGTGTAACGAGGAACTGGTTTTTAAAATGTTTATTTAAATTTAATGAAATGTAAACAGGT
>PVIC010046866.1:0-14083 GCA_004025085.1 Thryonomys swinderianus
AGGTGCAAATGGAGACATCTGGAGGATATACTAATAAGTGAAATCAATAGATCACAGATAGACAATTCCCGGATCTTCTCTCTGGCATGAACACCTGTAGATGCAAATGAGTTCTAGAAAGTAGGACAGCTTTTATAGAGTGGAATATTTCTATAGGAAACTTGGTGTGGGAATGTGATGAGGGGAAGGAATAAATATGTTACAGAAAGAAAATAAAAGAGCATGTATAAAGGGGGAGGAGGGAGGAGTGGGTAGGGATATGGGTAAAAATGAGAATTAACTTGTGGCATATACTGGTACAAATTTCCCAATGTTATATGTGATTTTGAGATGTATATAAATTGTACCAATAAATAATTCAATTTAAAAAATGTTATTCAAAGAAGCTGGAAATTTTAGCACCTTTTCTTCCTCACTCCTTCAGAAAATTACAAGTGTGCAGATACCCTAACAGTCTCGTATGTTTGTCCTCCAGGGACATTATTTGATCTGTCTTGTGCAGAAATGTGAACTTAGTATGATGAATTCAAGAGAACTGCAAGGCCAGACCTTTCTCGCAAGGAACTGTGCACAAAGAGATTGACAAATAGGCTCACAGAATAACATTGCAAGAGTTTATGACTAGAAAAGGCATCTAGGTACATAATTAACGAAGGCTCATGGAGTAGTGGATTTGAGAGCATTGGGTCAAATTAATCAGAGGAAGTTCTGATGGAGTCATTTGGAAACTAGATTTGAAAGGTGAATGAGAGTTTAATGGGATGGTGTGAAGGAATTCATCCCTCATTGCTCACCCAGCTTATGGGAGGGGGTAGTTTTGATCTAGTTTATCCAACGTCATTTGTCCTGTTGGTTAATGGTGTGGCTGAAGCACGGCAAGATTCCACCAGAAGTACTGCTAATGTCATGCCGCGGCACAGGCAGGGACAGAGTGGAATTTGATCTGATGAATCTCCTCTTTGAATGCTCAGTGCCCAGTCAATGACCCCTGTTCCAACTGGGTGAGAATACAGGTACTTTTTAATGAGAGAAGAGGTGGAGGGTAGAAAAGGATGCTGTGCATTTTGCAACCAAAGAGAAGCACAAAGCTGACATTGAAGGTGCCATGAAAGCAGGATTTGGGAGAGAGACCTGCCCTGTGAACCCCTGGTAGTGGTGGAACAAAGAGAATCTGAGAGTTCTTTGTAAGGGGGATAAATAGGTGCTACCCACCTATAAGGTGCCAAAGATCTGTTTCTTCAGATAAGGCTTAGATTCTTCCCAGATTCCTCTGGAGGAGCTGGAGTGAAGGTTGTGAATGGCGGGGACAGGGGACAGTTTAGGCAATTTTGATTTAAGGTAACAGGTGTGATTTTGTGATGAGTGAGGACACCCCCAGACACACACTGCCTAGAGGATGCATGGAAATTGCACCGAGCTGGGGAGTGACATTGACTTTTGAATTAGGCTTCGAAGACTCATTAGTCATTTTATAGGTAAGAGTGGGAGTCACTTCAGGCAGTGAAGAAGCTGGTGAGAAAATACAGAGGCATGAAAGGAGTAATGTTTCTAAACAGTGGCTCCTTGGGGGAAAGGTCTTACCTTTCAGGTAGGAGGAAAGGAAGGCAGATATTTTGATTGCCAGACTCGTGAAAAGTCCAACAGTATGTTGTGGTTTAGGTCTGAAACCACAGATTTAGGAGCTAAGATTTAGGTCTCCCTAATCTTACATGTTTGGAAAGTGATTGGACTATGGGAGCCCTGTTCTTACTAGTGGATCTTATCCACTGATGGGTATAGTAGGTGAATGTGTGTTAGAGGGTGAGGCTGGGTTGGGTCACTGCAGATGTGACCTGGATGGTGTTTCCTTGATCCTGGCTACTCTTCTAGCTATACATTTGCTTTGTGAAGTTTTCTGTATACAAGTCTTCTACTCTGGTTCCAGGGATTGAATCCTGTGTCACTAGGCAAGTGTGCTACCACCGAGCTATATCCTTGGCCTTTCTAGGTTTACTTTGAGGTGTTGTCTTACAAAGTTCCCTAAGCTGGCCTTGAACATGTGATTCTCTTGCTTCAGTCTTTGGAGTAGCTGGGGTTATAGGCACGTGCCACCACACCTGGTTTGTATAAAAAAAATCTAAATAAAACTCTGGGTAAGTCTTTCCAAGAGTAAGGTGAGTTTCATGCACAGGTGGGTCTTAAATAAGGACAGAGAATTGAACCCAGCACCACTTACCATGAGCCAGTGACACTGAAGGGAAACAGGAGGTCACCTCTGTCTCACCCTGGCAGCTCAGAGTCCAGAGCTCAGGACTTGGCATGATCTGTCCACTGAGCCATTGCTCCCATAATCCATCTTTGTATCAGAAAACAACCTAATATCAGCACTGTATGGCCAGCCCCAGGTTCTCCTTGCTAGAAAGCCTTAGATCGCTCTATCTTGCTTTGATGGGATAACTTTTAATGTTAGGTGACTTGGCTGAAACCTTTTTCATTAACTCTTCAGTTCACCTTTTAAGGTGGGAATCAATGTGTGTCTAGGACAGAAAAAAAATAGTGCTGTGATTTTCTTAACAATAACCTATGCGTAGTGCAGGTCTGCTGTTGGTTTTCAGGTCACATCTCCCAATTCTTCAGACATGTTTGTTTTGAAGTAAGGAGCTAAGCATCTCAGGTGGGGAGTTCCAGCATTGAGTGTAGGCAAACATTAAACAGGATAATAATAAAGCAGTAAGTAATATGCTTAAACAAATATGTTCCCAATTTCCCTTACTTCTTCAAATACCTAATGCACATGTCTCTGCTCTTATTATCCAAGTACTTGTTTCCATCTGCTTTTCTGCTGGCATGTCTTAAAGTGTGCTTTCATGTATAGAACACTATCAGCCTTTCTTAAATACAAACAAGTAAAAGTAACTAAGGACTGCTTGTTTGTGCACGTGATGCTTTTGATCCTGGTCCCTGTAGTAATTCTGGTGCATTTGTTTTAATGAGTAGGATTTGGACCTTGCCATCCTTGTATGTATATTAACCCCTCACACAAAGGCAGGGAGGATATGGTGTGAATAACAAATCAAGGATTAGAAGCTCCGGGTCAGCAGGGCATTCATAAAAGCTCAGTGTTAAAACTGTAATACCACCAAGCAGGGGGAGGGGAGACAAAGAAAGAGCCTGTGCAGTTTAGATGGAAGGAATAAGTACATCTACTTGATTCTTATCAAAGAAAGTTCATTTTCACAGTGATTCTTGAACATATTTGTGGGAGTGTAAAACCTCAGCATCCTAATACCCATTTGGAATGGGGTCACTCCAGGTAGCCAAGTATAAAGCAAAGCCAGAAACTGATGTGATTAAGCACAAAATATTGTAGGAACTATTTTAGGTGATAAACATTTTGGAAAATGTTTAGCACAAGTCCTGAAAGGTCAATAGAAAGATTACAGACTATGGAGGGTAGGAGTGCCGGAATACAGACAGCATAGTTTACTGATTGAAGGCCCTTGGACGTGAATTGTCCTGATTCACTGTAAATGAGCATATATATGCACTATGCAGTAAACTCAGTAAATACAGTCTTAGCTAATGGTTTTACAAAGCAAGCACTCCTCATCACTATCTTTCTTTAAGCTTCCAGCCTGGCTCCAATTTTCTATTTTTTAGATAGACAGGATCTGAGAAAATACTAAGATATTACCTGAGAGGTCACAGAAGAGATCAAAGAATGTAATTCACAAAATTAACCAGATCCATGTTTTGGGGGCTTCCGCAGGAGCTGAGTAGTTGAGCAGGGCTGGCTCTGAGACCTGATTAGGTGGCCTCTACCCATGTGATAACAGTTTAAAGTCCAAAGTTTTCCTCTGCCAAATAACCTACCATATCAAGGTACCCTCACTGAGGGTCAGACACTAATTCTCCAGAAATCTCCTTTCTGTAGTCTGAGAGGGTATGGAGGGCAAGGCATGGCAGCACCCAGCTAATGACTGAGGGACACAATGTTAGATCCTGGATGTGTCTCCCCTTTTGGACCCAGGCCTCTGCTGGCCAGTGGCTCCTACTTGAGTGGTAGTGTCTGTGTCGAGCTCTGACACTCCCTTGCCCAATCTTGTTTTTCCTTTTCCCTTTCCAGAGTGTTACTCCCTCATAAGCCTTGTGAACACCCAGCCCTATCTCAGCATCTGTCTGCTTCCTGGCACTGACGGTCACACGTCAGCTGGGTTGGGGAGGAAGCATGATCATGGTGTAGACTAGTGAGTCAGTGACCAAGAATGAGGCAGGGAATGAGATAAATCCTGAGGGCGCATTAAGGGAGATTTCCGGGCAAGTCCTCTGAGGGCTGGAGTTGTGGAGAAGAGGGCAGGGCAGACTTATACTGTAGCCTCCACTGTGGGCTGAGGACAGAGTTGGAAAGGATCCACCTAGGGACAGAGACTGACCTACAGGCGGCAGAGAAGTAGCTGAATGATGTTTAATGTAAATATTCTTTAACCTTACAATAACTCTGCCAAGTTAGATACAAACAGGAGAAAACAAGATCCAAAGAGTGAGATACTTGCTGTACCTAGTAAGAGTGAGACTGCATTTGACTATAGATCTCTTGTGTGGGACCATCTCTGCAAAGAATACAATGAACATGACTTGTTTTGGCCTGCTTTTGCCTTGGGACAGGCTGTCGTTCACATAGCTGTGCCTTTCCCATCATGGGATTTGAGGGCATGGGAAGGGTTGGCCAGATCATTCAAATCTCCTGTCTTAGTGAGGGTCTGTGAAGAGAACATGACCCAGAGACACCACTCTGAGTATTTTCATGGATCACGTGGGGTAAATCCAATGCTCCTGTGACATCTTCCCTGCCATTTGGAGAAAAATCTATCTGAAGATCAATCCATCAGAATGATAGAATTGAGGGACACTTTAGATTTGCGAAGAAAGACCCATTCTATTTTGTTTCCTTGAGCTACTTGGATTTGGGTAGGTCCTGGATACCACTTACTGTGTATTTTGACAATAGCAGTTGTGTTAATTGGTTCTGATCTTGAAAGTGTTACTGTCTCAGAAAAATGCTTATCAGCTTCTTATGAAATACTAACATGAGTGTTTTTGAGTAAAGGCATCTGTTGTTAATAGGAATGGTATAACACCTCTTCCTCAAGTTTTCTCAGCAGGGAGCAAACTACAAATTTGTATGTGTTTAAGAAAGAACAATTTCACTTAGATTCGCTAGGTTCCATACTACCTTATTTTTGCATGGAAGCTTTAGGGTGTTTTGTGAGGTATATAGTCAAATTTTGCAGAATGTTTAACACTACAAGAAAATAACTAAAATATGACAGTTGGCTACTGATTGCAAACCTGAACTGGATTTCTCTGTGTCTGACAAAAGACGAAAATGAAGGTATCTGGGAAATGAAATGTCTACTACAGTACAACATAAAGAGATGTACTGCTTTCCGACAAGATGAAAGAATGCTGCCCTTTGAAAATTTTCATTAAAGACAGATTCATGTAGGAATATGGAATTACCTGACAAGGAAATGAGTTGTGTAGTACAGCTAAGACAGGGTTGTTTTGTAATGTTCCAAAGGGTTCTTCTTTCTAAGGAAGTCACCACTTAAATGTAAATATTGTAACCACAGAAACCCTATAATTTTGTAAATCATAGATATAAGGAAAAGTCTTGAGTCAATACAGAGTATTTAAAAGTGAGTTTGTTGAGTGTTAGTCCGGATGTGTATGTGGGATGCAGACATGAGATACCCACAGCTGACTCGACACACTTCTCCAGGCTGTGGTCACTCTCTACCGAGCTGCACTTCCACTGTTTCAGAAGCCACTCACAGTACCGTGGGCTTCACCCACAGGCCAAGCGCTGCCTCTTACCCTTCGGTTCTAAGAAGCTCTGTCTGAAAGGGTCTATGCAAGTGCCGCTAGAGCTTTTTGTTTCAAAGATTATGATTCCTATCGTATGCAGTGATCCCTTTCTGCTCACCCTGCCACCAGTCTGTTGTGAGAGAGGAATTCAGCGTGCAGTTCATTTGTGAACTTCTAACACCCTCTTACTGCTTAAGTACTTGCCTCCCTACGCCTTCTATTTTACTGTCCCCCACCTTTACCCCATCACAGTATCCAGGAGCCCATTACAGTATAGTAAATAGTCTCTGTGTGTTTACATGTACCTGGCCCTGTTTTAGGTGTCGAGGACACATGGTGGACAAGCTCAACAAGTATCTGATTCCCTAGAGCTTGTGCTGTCTGGACTGCTCACAATCAAACGCAAGTTAACGAGTGGGTATCCCATCAACTGGCTGGCCCTCTTCACTTGCAAACAAACTTCTCTGCATCCCCATGCCCTTCCCTGAGCTTTAGTCAATAGAAGCAGCTGTTCCTCCACACACCACCTCTTAACCTGAGGTATTCTCTATCCCCGCTGAACTCCTCATGGAATTTTCTCTCAGTTCTTCATTTTGTTAGCTCATTTCTTCACTTTATGAGCTTATTTTTCTGTGTAGAGAAGTGTGATCTAAATATAAATAACAACTTCATACAGTCCCATCCTTGGGTGGTATTAGAAAGCAAATAAGGCTTTGCAGGTGGGAACTGCATGCAAAGCAAACACACCTGGCACACATGGAGGCAGATTCATGCGTTTTATTTTTTCTTGTGTGTCATTAGTTAATCAGTGCCTAGCGTCCTCCTTGAACTAAAAAAAATTAAAATCTCACAAATAGCAATCCCACAAAGCCACTCCGAACTGGTAAGTTCTTTCTGAAATAATTAGCTCTTTCCATCTCCTGGTACAGTAATTCTAAGTTTGTATTTCTTGAGGCTGTGTTAAATGGACACAAGTCTAAAATGATTTTTTTAGAACTTGTAGAAATTTCCTCTTATCAGAGCACAATAGCCTGTTTGATAGTTAGTACTATTACCTTGAAGTTTATTTGTTTATTTTTTGAGACAGGGTCTCGCTTTGTAGTTCAGGCTGGCTCTGAGCTCACTATGTAGCACAGGCAAGCCTCAAACTCAGCAATCCTCCTGTCTCTGCCTCCTGAGTGCTGGGATTACAGGCGTGAGCCACCATGCCCGGCACTGTGGTATGTGGTATTGATTGTTGGTGGGCGTGAGTCTCCATGCCCAGCATTGTATGTGGTTACCAGGGATCGAACTCAGGACCTTGCACTTGCAAGGCAGGCGCCAGAACCACTGAGCTAACCCTCCGGCCCACCTTGAAGTTTATTTTGTCTGACAACAATATTTTTATGGATCTATTAGGAACAGGCATAGATATTTACTAATCTGCAAAAGGAGAAAAATTGTAGGAATATAATGAACCCTTGTGATTTTTTAAAATTAGTATTTTTGGTAAATTATTTTTGTCTCTTAACTTTTAGACGTTTTATAGTGTTTTATTTATAAGAAATTTTAAGTCATATAATAGCTTATAATTGGTGTTGTGGTTTGAATTCTGAATGGCACCCCAAGGCTCATATGGCAAAGGTTTGGCACCAGACTGTGGCTGTTGGGAAGGTAGTAGGACCTTTGGGAGAAATGGGACTCAATAGAAAGAAGTTGGGTCTTTGGGGTGCACCCTTGAAAAGGATATTGGATCCCAAGGCCTTTTCCTTTTTCTCTTTGCTTATCAGCTGCTGTGCAGTAACCAGTTTCTCTGCAATGTATTCTCACCAAGATTTTATTTTCATTACTGGGAATCGAACTCAAGGATGTAAACTTGCCTCATAGACAATGCACCACTGAGCTATATTTCCGCTATTCTCACCAAGATCTTCTGCCTCACCACAGGCCCAGAAGCAAGAGCTGACTTACTAGGGACCAAAACTTCTGCAACCATGAGCCAAAGTAGAGTTTTCCTCCTTTTAAACTGATTCTCAGATTTTTTTCCCAACATCAGAAATCTAACACAACTGGATTAAGTTTTGAAAAACAATAAAACCTGAGATTCTCATCCTTTAAAGGTAAAGTTTAACCCATTTACATTTCATTTAATTTTGATGTAATTGAATTTATTCTGCTTTGTACATTGTGTTTTTCCTCATGCTATTCTTTTTCTTTTGCTGCCTTTTCTGACTTCCATTGGATTTAAACTGTGAAATAACTTAATTGTTTTATTGCTTTGGAAAATACACATTTCATTTCTATTCTTTTGATTTTTTTTTTGTTTATAATTTTAACATGCACAGATCACTTAAGAAAATCTGTTAGGTCCAGAGATTTAGCTCAGTGGTTCCGGTGCCTGCCTCACAAGTGCAAGGTCCTGAGTTTGATCCCTGGTAACGACATACAATGCTGGGCGTGGAGACTCACGCCCACCAGCAATCAATACCACATACCACAGTGCCAGGTGGTGGGTCACACCTGTAATCGCAGCACTCGGGAGGCAGAGACAGGAGGGTTGCTGAGTTCGAGGCTTGCCTGGGCTACATAGTGAGCTGAGGGCCAGCCTGAACTCCAAAGCAAGACCTTGTTTCAAAAAAAAAAAAATCTGTTATTGTATGGTATTATAGTTCCATCTTTTAAAAAAAACTTTCAGTATCATTTATTATCATTAAAACATCTTTAATTTGCCCAAAGAAAGTAGGCTCATTTGCTTAGCCTTGCACCCAACTTTGTGCTTCAAAGCTCAGTTTCCTTCTTTCTGAAGCATAATTAACATTAGTTACTTTAGTTGTGGGTATGTGAGTTCTAAATCCTTTTAGTATTTTTCTCAAAATATCTTTATTTTAGCTTTATTATTGCATGGTACATTTACAAGTTATAAAATTGGAGATTGTCTATTATTTTCTCTCAGGCCTGTAATAATTTGATTCTTTTTTTTGTATTTATAGCTGATGAAAAATGTCTTATTAACTATTCCTTTATAGAGCTCCTGTTTTCTCTGGCTGTTTATTAAATTTGTCTCTTGACCCCTGCCCTTTGAAGTTTCACAATATGACTCAGAGTGGCTCTGTTGATATTTATCTTACTTGAGCCCAGTATTCCTCTTCGACCTAAAGGTTAAGAATTTTGAATTTCAGGAAAATTTTTTGCTATTTTCTCAAATTTAACTTCACTCCTCATTATCTTTGAATCAAGAGTCAGTAAACAGTGAACCATTGGCCAAACCTGGGCATAGCAAATAAAACTTTTGCTAGTGAAGTTTTATTGGAACGTGGTCATACCCATTTGTTTATGTAGTATCTGTGGCTGCTGCTGTATTATAACAAGACTTTAGTTGTGACAGAGATGATATGACTTTCAAAGCCTAAAATACTTACTACTTGTTTTTCAGAAAATGTTTGTTTCTGACTTAAGCTCCCCTTCTGGAACTTCAGTTAGACATGTGAACCTTTTATTCCATATCTTGTATTTGTATCTCTAGTTCGCTATGCTGCATTCTATAATCCCATAAATTCAAAGCCAGCCTGGGAAATTTAGCAAGACTCTTTCTCAAAGTAAAATGTAAAACGATTTGGGCTATAGCTTCATGAGAAACCCTGGCTTCAATCCTTAGTACTCCAAACAAAACAAAACAAGACCATCACAAATCTACCTCTTGTCAATTTGGTACCCACATTCTTGAACTGTATTTAATCTCCAAATTAAGGCAATTATAGGATCATATTTCCATCTAACATGATACAACTATCCTGTGTACAACAGAAATTGAACTAACCTCCCCTACCCCGCCAAAATGATCCAGAAACATTTGGTGATGTTCCCTCTTCTTGTTACAATTTACATGTTTTGAAATAAAATAACATTAACTGCATACAATTATATAAATACATTTTATGTTACATGATAAGGGGATTAAACCTGGAAGAAAATGGCATTGGATACACACACCATGTATTCATAACTAAACAAGGAAGAAATATTCATGACAATCACAGTCTTCATATCTATAACTGCTCAGTGATTGCAGCTGGTATTTATATCTGCCTTCTTTACCTGCTATCCCCTTTGGCCTCACTAAGCCCCTCAGCTGGTCATAAGTCTTTACCTGGTTGGGGAACACTCAAACCTTCATTCCTCTTGGCCATTCGTGGGCCTGCTCAGATTTGGTGGTTGTAATTTTCCATTGACTTTAATCTTAAAACAATGGCAATATGAAGAAATTCCATAAAGAATCTCTTGTATTCCAGACACACTGTTGATTATTGCTATTGTGGAATCACAGCCCAGTTTCTCTTAATCAGGACCATCCACTCAGCCAGTGCATAATTCCCTTCCCCTCTGTAGAGTTCCAAGAGGCTGGGTGGCAGTTTTAACTTTTACTTTAATGGAACTGCTGTTGTTTCCTGCCCAAACTAAGACTTCTAGGCCAGGAGAGGGTAATGTTTCATGTTTAGGAAACAAAATTTTGCTGGTGGGATATGGGGGACATATTCTTTAACTCCTGGAAATCCCATGAAGGAATTGACATTATTTAAAAACCAGAATAAATGTAATCAACATTTAATAAACATTAATAGATATTCAATAAATAAAATTTAATAAATCCATTATTCCACCCACAAAAATTAAGGCATTCATATTTCAGAAATCAATTTGAACTACAGAAATGATTGACTAAAACACCTATAAATATATACTCTTTCCCCTCATCTGATAGAAACAACAGCCACACACATTTTAAACTGAAGCACACATTGCTTTAAAAAAATAGTCATTTAAAGCAACTAATTAAATGCCATTTAAACAATTACAAGGGGTAACAAGATCACAAAATTGTTAGCAGAGTAGGAGCCTGTCACTGATGTTTAGTATGATCATGTAGACAAGATGTGGACTGTCAACAGATAAGACAACAGATAAAGTGAAGGGACCAAACTCCATTAAATCCTCAAATTTCAGAGTCCCAGCCCCACCCCACCCATCAAGCACTAGAGAAAAAAAGAGCAATGATAAAAGCAATGATAATGCCTTGCTGCTGCGAGGTGCTTTAGTGTAGTTATAGAGAGAAGACTCGACCATGTGACAGTTAAAGCCAACAAGACAATGAAGGACATTGTGTATTACATGCAACACATGCAGCGCCAAATATTAAGGAACGTCTTAACAACAGAGCTGATTTACTGGGAGAGGCAGTGACTAACGTAGATCTCAGGGGACAGTCATGCTGACCAGTAGGGCTCCCACCCTTCATAGTGAATGATTCTAGGGACAAACTCATATCCAGAAATAGATGATGTATTATCTGCTTCCAATTTTGATATCTGTTTGTAGCTGACACGTGAAACCTTTCTAGGAGGCTCTGCAACTCTCCCATGCTTTGGGGATAAGTTCCATGCTCACTTACGTTTCTCCAGCCCACCTGCAAGACCTGGACCAAGCACACTCACTTAGGCAATGTAAAGTGTGAAAGGCCAGGAAAGCAAATATCTGTCCTGAAAGCAGCTTACCCCTGCGTGCTCTCTATCCAGCCCTCTTCCCCCTAAGTCTGACTCCCTGTATCTCTGTACCTACATGTTTCAGCTGCCTTGGTCCTTTCTGCAGTTCCTGTCCTGTGCATGCTGCTTGTCTGACTGCTGAGGCCAGCCTCTCACTTCTGATTCTGTCAATATCCCTCAAAGTCCTACATGGAATCTCTGGCCAATCATAGCAACAGATTTGCCCCTTTAGTGAAACTCAAAGTCCTACGCTGCCATTCTGATACATTTTCTGGGTTACTTCACATTGTTGGAGTAGACTAGAAAGCTAATCCTTCGATTATCCTCAAAGGGATGGAGTTGACATTTAAATGACTGCTCTCCAGGTCCTGTCCTCAGCTTGCTTCTTTATATATTCACACTTTCTCTCAAGATGACCTCATTCATCCCTATGGCTTTACCTTAGGTCTCTTCTCTGATGAATCCCAGGCCCTCTTCCAGCTTTGGAGTATCTGAACTGGTCAGGTTCTAAATTGCAAGCCACAGAGGCGAACTTAAACAGGAAAGTAAATTGATTATCCAAGAGTTAATCATCAAAGAGCTCTCAGAGTTGCTATGAAAACTGAATAGCAAGGTTCAGAACATAGGCTGGAAAAGAGGAAGACCAAGCTAAGTCTCAACATTTTTCTAGCAAGATCCTTGCCCCACTAACCACCAGACTCTGCTGTACTGTTTCTCCTCAGAAAGTGGCTATTATCACCACCTCCAAAACGAGTTATCCATGGAGCTGGCTGTGATGAGTCCCTTTTTCCTGATTCAAGATCTCAGATGTGTACATCTGGTTGACCAAGCATGGATCAAATGTCCACATCCTTTCATTTCTGATTTAATTTTTTATTGGTATATTTTATATACAGCTCACAATCACACTCAACATTGGGGAATTTGTACCAGTGTATAACACAAGTTAATTCTCATTTTTATTCATATCACTACCCCAACCACCACCCCCATCTACATGTGCTTTCTTTTTCTTTCCAAATCATATTTATTTTTCCCCTCATTACATCCCCCTACCACATTCCCTTTGAATATTTTCTATTTCACAAAATCTATCATACATTCTAGAACTCATTTACATCTACAGTTTCTCATACCAGGGAAAAGATATGGTATTTACATATCTGTGATCTACTTATTTCACTTATTAATGAGTTCTCAAGGTGTATCCATTTGCACATAAATGAATGAAACTTGTCATTCTTTATGGTAAAATAATACTCCATTTTATTAAAAAAAAAACCCCACATCTTCTTTGTCCAGTCTCCAGTTGGTGGGTATCTGGGTTGTTTCCAAGATTGGGCTATCACAAACTGAGCTGCTATGAACATGGGTGCACATATGTCTTTACAAGATGATTCTTTTTCATTCTTTTGAATATATTCCTAGCAGGGGAATAGCAGGGTCAAATGGGACCTCTAATCCTACTCTTCTGAGGAATCTCCATACTGATCTGCACAATGGTTGCACAAGTCTACAATCCCACCAACAATGGAGAAGAGTTCCTTTTGCCCCCCCCCGCCTCTCCAGCATTTTTTGCTCGTTGATTTCACAATAGCAGCCATTCTTTGTGGAGTTAGATGAAATCTCAGTGTTGTTTTCATATGCATCTCTCAAATGACCAGTGCTATTGATCATTTCTTCATATGCTTCTTGGCTGCTTTTACTACTTCCTCTGAGAAGGGTCTGTTCATTTCAGATGCCCATTTTTTAATTGGGTCTTTAAATCTGGGGGGACTAATTTCTTTAAGTTCTTTATATATTCTAGATAGTAGCCCTTTGTCTGACAAACAGCTAGTAAAGTTTTTTTTCCATGTTGTTGGTTGTCTTCTAGCAGTGCCAGTGGTTTCTTTTGCTGTGCAGAAGATTTTAGTAGGATGAGATCCCATTTGTTGATTCTTTCTGCTAGTTCTTGTGCTATAGAGGTTTTATACATGAAGTCTCTGCCTAAGCCAATGTCGCCAAGAGTTTTACCTAACCTGATCTGCAGCAGGTTTAGTGTTTCTGTTTTAATGTTTAAGTGTCAAATCTATTGTGATTTTAGTTTAGTACACGGTGAAAGAGATGGGTCTAGCTTTAGTTTTTGGCAAGTTAAAGCCCAGTTTTTCCAGCACCGTTTTTTAAAGAGGCTGTCTTTCCTCCATTGAGGATGTTTGGCTCCTTTGTCAAAGATAAGATGGTTTAGTGTATCTGGAGTTGTTTCTGGATCTTCTAATCTATTCTACTGGTCCTCAGGTCTGTTACTTTGCCAGTACCATGCAGTTTTTTATCACAGTGGCTTTATAGTACAGTTTTACCTTGAGGAGCATTATATGCCCTGCCATGTCGTTGTTGCTTAGAATTGCTTTTGCTATTCTAGGTCTCTTGTGGTTCCACATGAATTTTTGGATTATTTTCTCTAGCTCTGTGAAGTATGATGTTGGAATTTCAATCGGAATTGTATTGAATCTGTATAGTAGTTGTGGGAGTATAGCTGTTTTGATGATGTTGGTTCTCCCTACTCAGGAACAAGGGATGTCTTTCCATTTTCTGATATCCTCTTCTATCTCCTTTTTCAGAGTCCTGTAGTTTTCAGAGTAGAGGTCTTTCACTTCCTTTGTTAGGTTGATTCCTAGATATTTCATTTTTTCTGGGTGCTGTTTTGAAAGGGATTGATCCCCAATTTCTCTTTCAGTGAGTCT